>JAIXND010000621.1:2447492-2477012 GCA_023646645.1 Varanus salvator macromaculatus
CTCTCTCTCTCTCTCTCTCTCTCTCTCTCTCTCTCTCTCTCTCTCTCACACACACACACACACACACACGCACGCCTGATGTGGATTTTGATAGTTATCCTTCCTCACCTCTCATTGCCCATTTCTTGCAATATGCCAATTATCCTCAGAATGCAATAGAGCGATATCCCTCTTGAGCAGCAGGTGCGATCGAAGAATTATTTGCACATTTTTGCCCCAGAAAAAATGTGTTTGCTGGAAAGCTGTGAACTCCGATGCAGAACACAGGAGCAGCTCCGTTCTTGGGAAAGGAAAGGATCACCCCTCCACCTTGCCAAAAATAAGACAAGGGGTCACAGTCGGAAGCAAAGAAGAGGTAGATTTGGGCTTAAATTTATTTATTTATTTATTTAGAAATTTATAGGCCGCCCCTTGCGACAAGCCTCGGGGCGGCTCACAACAATAAAAAACAACAAGTTCTAAAACATTAAAAACTGGCCCATCTCCAGGTCCGAATTAAAACAACTAGAATATAATACAATAAATAAATTAACATTTAAAATATGGCTTAAATAAAAAGGTCTTCGCCTGGCGCCGAAAAGCAAATAAAGACGGCGCCAGGCGAGCCTCTCTGGGGAGCGCATTCCATAAATGGGGCGTAAATTACACTAGTAAGAGTTCCATATGGTGGCCGTGTGTCCTATCTGACAGAGGACAGTCCTCTATTTGAAGGTGTCCTCTAATTGAAGGGCTGCACAGTCCAAGTCTGGGTTAAAGTTGCGGACTCCTGAACAGGCTTGTCGATGTCCATCCACACTTAGTGCCTGGACAGCTGAAAAGAAGGCAATGGTGTCACATAACCCATCTTCCTCCCTATGGAAGATGTAGTGCATTCCTATTTACATTGCAGGCATTATCTGTAAATACACCATCTATGCAGAGCTATTAATACTCACGCATTCTATGGAATTTTGCTCTGTCTTCCCCCTTCAGTGGCAGTCTAAGTCCTGGGACACATGGCAGAAGTCGTTTTGGCAACCCTTGGCTATGGGTGGTTTGAAAGGATGGGTAGGTAGAAGGGCTGGGAAGCCAGTAACAGATTACGCTGCCTAATTAACTCCCCTGCTCTCAGATCACGGCAGTGGAGCTGCTTTCTGTGACTAGAAGCAGCTTCTTCTGGTCTCCATTAAGATGTTGTCCCACAAGAAGGAGTTCAGATCTGTGGGGATCTGCAGGGATCTCGTAGCTTGCATGTCGTATGGCAAGAAAGAGGATCACATCTCATTGAGCTCAATGGCTCAGGTAACCTCTCGGCACCATGTGGGTGTGGAGCAGCTGCTTCACCACAGCAAAATCCAGAAAACAATGCAGCAGTGCAACATGGGATTTCTGTATCAGCCATTCATCACTCAGGAAAACACCAATGGAGTGCCAGATATTGCAGGAAAAATGTTCCCTGACCAGAGAAATCATTGAACACATGAGGGGCAGGCTGATTCTAGATGCTCACCATGCCAGCCCTGGATTTAGCATTGGACACAGCATTCAGTCTCCCAAGATTCTAGTCCTTAAGATGTGAAAACAGATCTGGAAGAGCATGGCCAAATCCTGGTGAACATTCTGGAAGCAGAGTGAGATTTTCAGCACAAGGATTCTGTCCTGGAGAAAGAGAATCAACTTTACATACACAGGAAAATTGGACAAATTAACATAATGCATCCAGACTGAAAAAAGAGCAGCTAATTGTTTTGGCACAGAATTCAGGCGGCTTTAGCACTGAGGACTGTATTTGCTTTGTTGGTTTTTAAAGCACAAAATGAAGACAGACAAGGACAAAATTAAGGGCGATGGGGACTTTATTTTTTATTTTAATTGGAAGATGACATTCTCAGCCTTCTGCATAGAGCCAAAATGAAATTCACATGCATTTGCATTGCTGTGCTTTTTATTTGATTTAATTCTGAAGCTGGTGCAGCTAGAATTTCCTTCCCCATTAGGAAAGAAAAGTTTTCTTTTGTTGTGATAATTCTGGCTAAAGGATGAGCCAAATGGCCCCATCATGGAAAAATATTTACCTAGCATGAGTCACGGATAATATCCTGAAACAGCCTCAGTAATACTCTCATGAATGAAAATGCAAACACAGACCTGTGCTTTCCATTGGTGGGAACAGACTGTAAGTTTATTCAGTGTCAACTCAAGAAGCTGAGATGTTCTGGATGGCAAAATGCAGCTTATCCATCCAGGTGTACCTTAGAGACTAGTTATAGTGGAATATCAGTTGAATGGATAGATGGATGGATGGATGGATGGATGGATGGATGGATGGATGAATGAGAGAAGAGCCGGCACCCCATGGCTCACTGGGATACTGTCTGGACATAGCAGGGAAAACCACAACTCAGGTCAAAGGGTTGGCAGAAGATTTTTGCTCCATGGATCTACGCGTAGCAGGAGACTCCATGGAGAGGATTAAAGTACACATACCATAAAATCATAGAATCGCAGAAGAGTAGAGTTGGAAGGGGCCATGAAGTCCTCTGAGTCCAACCCCATATGCAAAGAGAAAACCCCTGTACCAGCCCCAGGGTGGTTGAGGCATGTAGGTCCGTGGGAGGGTGATTTTGCTGAGTGCAGCCACATAGCCATGGTGTTGCCCTCATCCTGCACTTTGAGGATGCTTGGAGCTGCCCTTTCAGATGCAATGGCCACCTTATTTTCAAGCAAGCCATATTTCCATTGGTATGGAAGTAGCTCTTTTCTCTCCCCTCCCCGCCACTGGTGGTCAACTGCCACTCTCCTTCTCCTCCTCCTCCACCCAGGTCCAGGGTCACTGTTTCCAGCTGCAAAAGCCCCTTAGGAAATTGAAGAAGTGAGTGGTTCGAAGGTGGCATTTCATGCCCTGCTATTTAGCAAAGGGGAGGTTTCTCCACACAGGCCTGCATTGGAAAGTAAACAGAGATGGAAGAGAGTAAGCAGCAATTACGAGCTCCGGTTTGGTTCAATGTGTGAGAGGAGATACATTTCACTGCCTGGCTTAGTGGGCCACAGGATCCTTTTTGTAAGCAAGGAGCCCAGCCTTCCTGTAATAAATGGTTTTCCAAGGAAATATGCAGCCCCCGGAGCAGCTGGTGCGCACAGTTTAAAAAGCCGGCATTCTGCAGCAACCCAAGGAGGGTGGTGTTCTTATCCAGCTGGGAGCAACTCCCATTTCTGCCTGCCTCCACTGCAATCGGATTAAACACTCTGGTGTTCAAAGCCTCCAGGCTTTAATGTGATTTATGAACTGCCCTGATCTTGTTTTTTCTTTTTTTCAGGGGGGGGGCCTGTGCTGTGGGCAATTAAAGATGTGTTGACTGTTCCCCCTCCTCTTCTCTGCCCCCTTAGCTTTTGCCCCTGCTGCACGAAGGAGACCTTCCACGTGGCTCGCCCCCTTGGCCAGACCTGCCCCTCTGAAGCTGCTTTCTGGGGCATTCCAGGATCCTCCCAGGCCAGCTTTTTATGCAATACCTAAAAAGAGTCACTGCCCCCACCAAAAAAAGAGGTCACAGATTTGCACAGCATTTGCATGTGCTCATTTATATGTATTGATGCAAATATGCAAACCTTTTGGGTGGACAAATGTTCATGACCAAGTCTGGGTCTTTGCACAGAGCACGCTCAGGTTTTTTGAGACGAGCCAAGCGTTCTTTGGGAAGACGTCTCTACCTGTGAAGAGTGTTTTCCCAGAGCCTGCCAGATCCCTGCTTGTTTGCTATCATGCAGACCTGAGCTGGACATTAAGGGGATGCGTTTTGCCAAACAGATGCCCACGTTGTGGGCCTGTCTCTTGCCACCCCACCTGCTGCATTCCTTCCAAGCAGGTCGGGATAGCAGTCTGCTAACGAAGTGCTTATTATATCTAAACTGGCCATCTAGCCTGGCTTTGAGATGAGCAGAGTCCTGCAGAAGTCATGGACAAAAGCTGTCAGGGAGGTAAGACCGCCAGTGACTGGGGGAATGTGCTTAATGCAGGCTGAATCCTCCACCTCCTTCCCAACCAAGAGGAGTTGCCCCCATCCTCAGGGTGGTTCTGACTGCTTGGGGGCCTGATGGGGGAACGTCGCAAGCTGCCCGATGGATCCACCCTTCTGGTCTGACTGGCCATGTAACAGCATTGCTGGCCTTGGTATTTCAGCTAAGCATTCCAAACCTGCCTCTATCTCCAGCTCTGACTCAGACTCTGGGGCAATGACTTTGGAATGCTGTTTACTGGGGGACATGGGCCTAATCCCCACACCCCAATATCTTCCCCTTTCATAACCCTGATGGGGGGGGGCACTTGGTGCCCATTTAGACCTGGATTAGGTAAGTTTGGCAGGTGGATGACTCTGCTTAGCTTCAAATAAACCTTTGGTTCCAGTCCTCCTTTTCTCCTTTTTTCTTCATCGGTTTCGCAAAGCATTCAGCTACAAACACAGATCCGTCTGTGAACGGTATGGTGACTATGTGGCAGAACATCATGCTGCTCCCCCACCACCACCCTGCTTCTGCTGCGTGGGTTTGCTTGCAGAGGAATCAAAAGTGCAAATTGTTGTTAATGTGTCTGTTTGGCTCAAGTTTTCCTGTTAATGCATCGTCTGCCATCAGGAGAATTATGACTAAATCAAGGCATGACGCAGTCAGACAACTCGACTAACTCACATCTCGAAAGAATCCTGCAAAGCCAATTAATAGGTCCCTCCGTGTCGGAAGCAACATTAGAACCCCATTTCCCGCTAAATTAATGTAAATTGCAAGCGCAGGTCACTTAAACTGCTACTGTTGGACGTGATTGGAGGTGGAGAGAATCAAAGAGAACAGAATTATTTGCTCGAGTCCCTTTTAGGAAAAACACAGTCTTTGCAAAACCATGAAGCTGAAATGAAATGGGCTGGATTCTGTGCCCAGACTGATTCTACTGCAGAGATGAGGGTCCTGCAACAAGGATACCAAGGGAGTATACCCAAAAAAGTCCAGGACGCTACATCTCTGTCCTTCTTAAAAGTGGGCCAGGGAGGACTGGGGGGCTGTGAAGGGCTCATGACAAGAACTCTGCCAGTCCCGCCAGAAAGCTGTTACATCTCAGTTGCTCATTTTACCAATCTTAAATTTGGTTCGTCTTGAATTTCGTGCCTTTCTCCAGTTAAGCTTGTGCACGGACATTCAAAAGCATTTTTGTGCACACTTTTCTGAATCAGTATGTTCCTGCCAGCAATCCTACTAGAAGGCATTTTCGACTGTAATGTCCCATAATATATTCATTTTTGCCCACAGTTTTTTTTTTTTTTTTTGTTTTTTGTTTTGATTGGAGAACCCCTTTAAAAAATTCAGAGCAATGTGAATTTTAAAGGATGAGTTGAGTTTTAGCTTGAATTGTGGTCCAAAACTGGGAAATTTGGCATCAAAATGCAAACCCAGTGAATTTCTTCAGCATCCACCTCTTGGAGGCATCTGATTGGTTGCTGTGGGAAGAGGGATGCTCCATCGGAATGGATCAGGCCTCAACTATTCCAGCGCTCCAGGGACCTGGAAGAAGCCCACGAGCAGGTACAGGTTTGTCCTTAGCTCCCCATAATCTTAAGTGGGCTGTCTCTGCACATGGTGTCTCTATTTAGCTCATGCTTTGGGGTCATTGATCAATCGAATTTTCATTTAATCCTTTCTAAGAGTAAAGATAGATGCAATATTGCTTAGAGTAGGGAGACAGATTTAAACTCTTTTAACATGTTTTTAATGTTAAAGAAATAACTGTGTTTTTATTAGGCTATATTTTAATTTGTAATTTTTGTGAACTACCCAGAGAGCTTTGGCATTTGGACAGCATGGAAAGGAAAGGAAAGGAAAGGAAAGGAAAGGAAAGGAAAGGAAAAATTTGGAAGTACCCTGGCCAAGTACAGTACAAAATTAGCTTTCTTCTCTACAGTTGCATTCAGAACTCATTTGTAAGCACTCCACCCTCAAAGCTATTGTGTTTTGAAAAAAAATATATAGGCACTGCAGTGTCCTACAAACTAAAGTTTCCCTGGTGTAGATCCTGCCCCTAACTCAGAACCAAGTGAGATGTGTGTCAATTTGGCCTGCATTTTGTTTTTCCTTGATCAAATAGAGGAACAGAGAAGACAAGGGCATCAGGGAGGGAAGGCTGAACAGCTGTGGAAGGTCTGTAAATGATTTTAGCCCTGTGGATTAACCACATGCTGAATATATATATCTTAGAAAGCAGTGACTTATTGGCTGGAAACTGTAGGACATTTTTCTGTCTAAACATACATAAAATGGTTCCAATTAGCTTGTTAACACTGACCCCTTAGCACTCTGCTGCACTGAGCCTGCCAAGGCCGCTTTGCAAAGAGAAATATACATGCTTGCTCCTGAATTTGACAGGGCCAGGGACACCTGATGCTGCCCCCTCCCCTGCCTTAATCCCTTGTCCCTCTGCCACCCCAGCTGGCTTCACACATGCACAAAACCTACGCCTGCGACTCATGGCAGGAAGAGGGTCGCAAAGGCTCCCCTGCCTGCCTTTGACTCAGGCTGTGTTAGGAAACTGCCCGGAATGGTCTCCTTTTTGAGCTTAGACAATTGTTCCAGTAGGAAGAAGGGTGGTTCCAGTTTGCTTCATCTTATTTTTTTTAAGAGATGCATCTGCATCAGGCAAAAGCCCGGAACAACTGGTGCAACTCAGGCTGGTCCCTGGAGACACGCCTTCCCGACCCCAAAGGATTGCCCGGAAAGTGGTCTTGGATCTGGGCATCCACACAACAAGGATGGGAATCCACGGGTTTCCGCAGACAAGGAGATGCTCTGGCTCTCAGGATTGGCCGCCATGTTGTCTCTCTGATATCCTGGGAGGGAAGAGGAATGGCGACTGGATGGGAGGAAAAGAAGAGTGTTTAACATCAAATACACATGGCTGTCTAGGGGACGGGGGCTTTATTCCCCAGATCTAAGCTTCCCTAGCTGCCTCCTGGAGCAAAACAACAGGCATCAAAGGGTGTGTCTGGATTTGCCCTTTCCCTCTGGATGGTGTGTCCAACGAATGCAATCAGGGATGGACTACCACAAAGTTTATCCTGTACAACAGACACTGTCAACCCAAGAAGGCGCTTCTAAAGGGAAAGCGAACCTAGATGGGAAGCACTCCTGGGGATCTGGAAGACGGCCACGGAGCTGGGAATCCCACCGGGCGCTATGCAAGCCCAGCCTCCTCGCTGCATCCAGCCTTGCGTAGGCCTGAGCGTACTGATAACGGCTCGTCATTCCACATGGCTGGTGTTGTCCAAGTGGAATCAATAAGCTAAGCAGCTCGCCGGCCCTTGCGCCTCCGCTCTCACACCAGCAAAACGGTTCAGAGGTCAGTGCAGACTTAATTGACCTCTGGCTATTTAATTGCTTGCTGTGAAGAAATACCAGTGGATTTAGGATATTTAATTAAAAGCTTGGGTGAGGGGGGAGAAAAATGGCAGCAAATTAATTAACATATAACTTTCAGCAAAATCGCCCTGCAAATACTCCTTAAGATGGGTGTAGGCGAGGCGAGGCAGCATTAATTGTAGCAATTAATTAGGCATTAAACTGATAATGGGTACAGCTGCTAACAATTAAGACCTAATTATAGCAAGCATTTTTAACCCTTTGAGGAATGAATTCTCATCTGATAGAAAGGAGGTGGTAACCAGCAGCAGGTGGTGACTTGCCTTCCAGGAGGAAATTTTATACCTACTGCAGTTATTTATTGCTTGCAATTGAGTTTTCAGGCCTCATGATATTCTCAACATAATCTGAGTCACCATCTGATGAGGAAACTGAGGCAGACTAATTTACCAACACAGTAAACCCAGTGATGGGGTCCCTCAAATCCACATGATGCTGCACCCCAATATAGACAACTGAAGTCCACCCAACCTCTCATAATTCGCTTAGAATTCAAGATTAAATATCACATTTCCGAACATACGTGTTACATTTTTTGAAATGAGATCATTTTTTTCTGTTGGCATGTAAATTTGTAAATAAAGTGAGGGGGGCTTTTTCAAGGATAGCACCCCAATTTTGGAGCTCATTTACACTGGAGGTCCACCTGGCACCTACACTTCGGCCTTTAGGTGCCAACTTAAGACATATCTATGCCACAGTTATTTTAACAGGTGACTTCTTGATTTTTAATGATGCTTTAATTTTTACACTTTCATTATTATTTATTTAACACTTTTCTGTACCGTCCCCATCGCAGACATCTCGGGGTGGTTTACAACACTGGCAATAGATTTTAAATGCTAGCTATTGATTTAAGCCCAAATTTTAAGTGAGTTATGTTTTATTTTTGGAGTTTTATATAATATATCTTTTATTTTTACTATTTCTCTTTTGTATATTTAATGGTTTTATTATTATTGGTCTGTTTTTTGTGCTGTCTAGGATTTTATAATGGTGTAAAATGCCCAGAGAGCCCATGACTGGAAGGGTAACATATGAACTGAATAAATAAATATATTTATTTATATTCTACTGCCCCTACCTTTCAATTCTTAGTTCCCAGCTTGTATTCAAGACAGATCTGCCTGCCAGCCAGAATCCGGAAGAGACATTTTCATATTTCTGCTCCCAGGCTCAGCATCCAAGCTCCCACAAACCGTAGTGGCCCCTTTGCTCTTGTAGCCATAAGGGAGGAGCCACTAAACTTATGGTCCAAGAGACATACCTGGACTAGTTGCCTAGCAACCGTTTGTGTTCTCTGGAATAGCTCTTCCAGCTGTATTGTTCTCATTAAGGCTTTGTTTGCGTTGCCCTTAAAATTTCCCCAAAATGTGCAGCGGGAAGGGAATTTGTAACTGAAAATTCCCCTCTGTAAATGCTGATGCTGAATATTCTCGGATTCGGATATCAGTAACTGAGCTATTGTATCTGATTATGATGTTTGACTCTTAGTTTTTGACAGCAGCATTTGACGTGCAGGAGTGTTTGTGTCTGATGTCGACAGTGTTTAATAGCTGGTTTGTAACACCAGCATTTAAGATCTGACATCTGAGAATGCAAATGAATTTTAATTTTGACGTCTGACAGCCGGAAAAGTTACAAAAATGATGCCTGCCAGAACCATTGCAAGGGTGCCACAAATTGGAAAGCCCCAGAATTCCAAGGATAAATTCCACATTCAATTGCAAATTGCAAATTTGCAATTTGCAATTTAAATCTTTCACAATCAGAAATGTTGGCTTCTACTGAATATTTCTGAATATTCATTTATGCTTGAGGGGAATAATTATTCCTGTAGATACATAATGGAAGGGTGACTCTGACTCCGGAAGTTAGACTGAAATTTGGTTCAAGGGTTGAAGTTGAAAGTAAGCAAACACATTGTATTTGTTTATTTATGCATTCATTCATTCATTCCTGTCTACTCTTCATTATTATTTCATTAATTCCATTTATTTCCCACCTTGTTTCTTCTTGCAAGGAATCCAAGGCAGCTCATATAAATATCCCGAGGCTCTGCGAAAGGACGGCATATAAATATTCTAAATAAATAAATAAATATGATTTCTCCCCCTCTCCATTTTCTCCTCACAACAACAACCCTGCAAAGTAGGCTGAGCTTGACATAAGAGTGTCTGTGCCAAGCCAAAATTCTGCAAAATGCAAACAGGCTGACATTTTCTCGGCCTGCCAAGGAAAATTCTTCCACACCAACCTCTCCCAAGCCAGCCGCCTCGCAGCTCAGATCCACCACATTGAGGTAATTCTCCACAGATGCTCACGTAGAAATCAAGCAGCCAACAGGAGTGGAAATGCCTCACCCCATGGATTCTCCATAATGGCATCATATCCTGAATTAATCAAGATGGTGCAACCCAGCAGACCGTGTCTCTCTCACCATCGATCCTAGCATCGTTTCCCTTTCCTTCTGACTGCAGAGATGAAGAAGGAAAAGTTGTTTTTATTATGCATGCTTGCAAGGGTTTATTTCTCCAAGTGTTGCTATGAGAATTATTAAATACCGATTTCACCAGCTTTAAATTTATCCTATCAGGCCATATGATTTCTGTTTCAGGGCTGGTGGGTTGCACTGTGCCAAATGCAGCCTGCTTTTAAACGGACCTCGGAGTTTCACTTAAACAAGACCTCTCTGCCATGTTCCAGACCTGTGCCTTTCTCCCTCGGGCCAGGAGCTTAGAAACATAGAAACAGAGAAACAGAGCGAGTCAGAAGGGGCCTCCTGGGCCATCTAGTCTGACCTCCGGCACCAGCCGGCTCTGCTCACGACATGCCCACCATGTGCATGTCCAGCCTGTCTTTGAACACCCGCACCGATGGGGCCTCAAGCTTTGGAGGCTGCCCTTCGCTCCTTCCTGATTCTCCCCCAAAAGCTCAGCCCATCCTGGTTGAATTTGTTCCTTCACATTCTTATAGTGTTTGCCAGTGCTTTTTTTGACATAGAATGCACCGGAACAGAGTTCCAGCACCTTTTTTTGACAGATTTTCCAAGTTTTAAAAGTAACTTTTGAAAATGTGATGTTTGGTCCACATGGATTTGAATCGCCCTGTCAAGTGCAGCAGGTTGGCAGCAAAATCATTAAAACGGTTCATGCGGGCTGCTTGTGTTTCGAATCCGATGCATGCACACTTCGTCCACACTGGTTGTGATGGTGCTGCTCGGCTTGTGGCGCTGCTCGGCTTGTGGCGCTGCTCGGCTTGTGATTAGTTGTGTGGTTGTGCACTGAGTGCTTACTGCAGGCGGCGACTGTTATGTTTCGCTTCACCACTGATGTGTGTGGGTGTCTGTAGAGTGATTGACTACGTGCGAAAGGTAAATAATTCCATGAGTTCCGGCACCTTTTTTCTTACAAAAAAAGCACTGGTGTTTGCACATCCTTTCTCTCCTACTCCTACAGACACGATCTCACGTGTGCCACTTCCACAGGCAGGGAAACCAGAGCTAAAAGAGGGCGACTTGGACAAGTCCAGACACAGCATCCTGTCCTCAGATACCAAGATGAAGCGTGTGGATGGGGAAGCAGAGACGGGGTGGATGGACACTGGTGGACACTAATTCTTGGAGGCAAGTGGATGGAGAGCTAGTTCAGAGGGAAATGAGTAAACCAGCTGATTACTCTGACAGGCGGTGGGAGCTTTAGGTGGGCTCGGTGCTCTACATCAAATACGTCGAAAACAGATGAGAGGATGAAGGCGTCAGGTAGCACTATACCCACCCCCAACAAAAGCAGAAGAAACGAAGCAAGGTGCGCGCAGGGTTAAAATGATCAGGCAGCTGGATGGATCCAGGTCCCAGAATTCTACCTTGTATCTTTTGCGTAGCCGCAGAATGTGGGCTGACTCAGTGGCCCGGCATTTGACTTCTTCTCTTCCTTCCTTCCTTCCGAAAGCACCAGCTATGCCGCTCCGGCCATCGGCAATGAGCTCTATTAATTGCTTTTACACCCCTCGCGATAAGGCTGAGCGTGTTTCCGGGCCTGTGCCAGTTGCTAGGCAACCCGGAGGGCCGTGGCACAGATTTCCCAGGATCGGGGGGCTTGCACACCGCCGTGGCGGTTCAGCCACCCAGTGCAGCCACGGGCCTGTTCATTATGTAGGCCCCCATAAAGGCAAAAAGTCCCTTCCCTTCCCTTCCCTTCCCTTCCCTTCCCTGTCACTCCTCTCCCAAACCGATTTTCTTACCCGGGATCGTTAATCCCCAGGGACTCTCTCCTCCCTCACGGTCGATGCCTCCCCCTCGACCAGAGCCGATCACCAAAGCGGCTTGTTTAACGGAGCCATACCAGCCGAGTACAGCGTTTAAATTTAATTGTCCGTAAACTGCTAGCATAATATGCTATCATTTCACCTCTCTTTTTGGTGTAAACAAGAGCACATGTCCTCAACCAACTGAGGGGGGGAGAGAGAGTCCCTGCCGGAGCCCTGGGGCCCCTTTCCCCTCCATCAAGGCCCTGCCAATGGCTCCACCAGCCTCCTCATCACCACCCACCAGCTCCCATCTCCTCCATGGTGCTGGCACCAGAAATCTGGTGCTTACGCCACAATGTCTTCCAGGTGCCACATCTCCCTATGGCAGTAACCCTTCCCAGCCAAGAAAACGGGGATACCGGGCGAGCGGTGGGGTGGCGTGGCACGGCACGGCACGGCGCCAGCTGGCCCTGCCTCCAACTTAAAGTCCGGTCCAGTCCTGCCCATGGACTCTTCTCTGTAGGACTGGCAACTCTGCTTTTACCAGGTTTCCATTCGCACAGAGAAATCCCTCACACACGCATGCACACATACGTACATGGGACCTGTTACAAGAGAGCAGAGCCTGTGGCCATGACGCAGCTCCCCAGTGGACAGACCAGGTCAGAAAAGCCCTGGGCTCCATCTCCTTCCCGGGAAGCCGTGGATGGGTCCTTCCGGTGGTCGGTGCTCCCCTGCCTGATGCCGGAGCCAAAGCAGGCTCCCCATCCCGAGGGAAAATGTGCTTTCTGTGCGGAAGTCATCCGTTCCCATCCTGCCATTTCTCAGCTCCTTTAAGCATGGCTTGTTGCTGTGATTACTTTCCCGGGTTTCCCTGCGGTGCTTAAGCAACACTTTCAAGAAGCTTCCAGTCTTCTCTGTTTCTCCTTCTGTCTTTCGGCTTTATGCCGCTCAAGAGAGGGCTTTAGAGGGACGAAGGGTTGGTGCTAGAACAATGGCGAGAGATCCAGCTGCTGCCAGGAGTTGTGTGTGCGTCAGAGTCATTGCACGACGCAGCTGCATGTGCAGAGTCTGTCGCCGTGTCGGCTTCAGGCAGAGCATTGAAATAAAATGTGTTCCTGCTTGCCAGGAAATTGTCAGCTCTGCAACAAGAGGTGGAATCCTGAAATGAAATAAAATGGACCCCAAAAAGAGATGGACGTCCCATTGCCAATACGGGACTTGTACCTGCTCTTGGCAAACAGGATTGGCCACGCCAACTTACTTTATTTATTTATTTATTTATTTAACAAATTTGTATGCCGCCCCCTTGCAAACAAGCCTTGGGGCGGCTAACAACATATGAAAATGCAATTTAAAAACACTACACTATTTAAAACTGGCCCATCTCATAGTCTAAAAGTAAAAATATATAAATATAAACAATCAATAACAATAAATAACAATCTAAAATTAACAATATAGAATTAATAATTTAACAATTAAAATATTTCTTAAATAAAAAGGTCTTCGCCTGGCGCTGAAACACAAATAGTGACGGCGCCAGGCGAGCCTCTCTGGGGAGTGCATTCCATAGCTGGAGCGCCACCGCAGAGAACTTGTGGCTCATGATTTAAAATTGACCCTGGTTTTTCATACTGATGTTTCATTGGTGTTTTCCTGCCATAAATGTATCTCAAGCAGGCTTTTTAACCTGCAACTTTGTGTGGTTTGCAGGATTAAGATCTGCTCTCTCCAAGCGTTTGTTGCATTTTGTTGGTCTTTCCATACCTCAAGCAACAAAGCCACTAAGTAAGGCATAACAGAGTGGGGTGGAGGCGCATTGTGTCCCACGAGTCCCACAACGACCCTGTTTTCCCCGAGGGGAGGGGAGAGGCCAAAATATGGGTTATCGTGTCTCTCCCCTGCCCCCTCCATAGACAAAAAGACCCATGTAATGGAACAAGCTGGGTAGGGGGATAAGCAGGCAAGGATCTGCTGTTTGCTTCTCCTGCCGTACATCAAATGGTCGGGGATCTCCAGGTTTGCACCTTCGTTATCATCAAGGATCCAATCAATAGGCTTGTACGATCAATAGGCTGCCATCCTGCACATATCTGGGAACAAGCCCCACTGAATTCAGCAGGACTTACTTCCGAGTAAACATACATAGGATTGCACTATAAATGAATGAGTGTCTGTGAGACTACAGAACAACCAGGTTTGTTGACTGTGTTATTCAAAGCCCTTCCTGCAGTGCTAGATATGGGGTTACATGGAAAGCACTCTGCACATGTTTAAAGGAGGTCTCTTCACTTACACTTTTTGCCACGTTAAGGTTTTCTTTGTTGCAGATTTGTAGCTCAGTATTAGGGCTGCACCTGACTCTGCTTTTAATATTTTACTGTTTATTTTTATTGTTTCTTGGTTATTTTTATTGCTCTCTCTCTTTCTCTCTCTCTCTCTCTCATTTGGATTTATACATTGTTGTAAGTCCTTGAGCGCTGCAAATGCACTGGAACAGTAGGGTGTAATTGTGGTTCATAAAATAAAATGACTCCGTTTGTTCTGAGCCTCTTTTCCCAGTTAGCTCTCAGCCAAAGCCCTGGATTGAATATAGAAATCCAGGAAAACAGTTCCTATTGCTAAGTAAACCTGCACCAAATCTGGAGAGTCAGTGTCCCATTATATATAATTGTATGCAGATAAAACATCCTATCATATGGGATCTATTTTTCAACAATGGGTCATGCATGCACGCAAACACACGGCAAGTTACAGAATATCTCATTAAATGTCATACCAGATACAGCCAGCTAGCTCTTTATCAGGATTTCTTTTCCAATTCTACACATTTCCCTCTTTAAACCATCTAGGAATACATAACTTCATTTTAATCATATCAATGGAAAGGCCGGTTAGAAAATGAAAGCATTTGCAAAAGAGGCACGTAGAATTGATTCGGTGAATGTCCAGGGTCCATTTCAACTTAAATGAGAACTCAGATTTGGAGGCACCAAGAAGAAATATTATATTACCCCTACTGAACAGACAAATTTGTAATGATGGGGGAAAGTTAAAGGGTGAGATGAAAGAACAAAATGTCGGCACAGGGAAGTTGTGGGAGACAGCTACTGTCTTAACCCCAATGTGCTAATGGAGAACTTCTAAAGCATTTGAGTTTAACCGAAGGAGAAGCTAAGCCAAGGCTTCCAAGCGGTTTGGTGCTGCTCTTGCGGGGCTGAGGGAAGCACCCGGCTCGGGCGGCAGAAGCTGGAGGCCGAGAGCTGTGCCCAGTTGCTGGAGGACAGAACTGCGGGTGCCTTGCATCTCTCTTGTGCCCCTAATCTAGGGAGGCAGGGGGCTAATGAAAGCACAGCACCCTCCTCTTCCTATCCCATTGGTCTAGACCAGTGGTGTCCAACCTTTGGCTTCTCTGGGCCACTTTGGAAGAAGCAGAATTGTCTTGGGGCCGCACATTAAATACACAAACCCTAACGAAAACTGATGAGCAGAAAAAGATCTGTGCATAATTTTTGTAAAATCCACCACCACAGATAAGCAAAAAAGTCCTCACATAATAATCCTAAGAGAGCAGGTGTACGTTTATTTCATGTGACATTGTGACCCGACGTTTTTGTCTGCAAGGTTCATGCTTGAGAACCGCACAATCGAGTTACCAAACAAATCACAGGAAAATCTCATGATTTTATGATCATAAGTTTATGATTTTGTGTTGGCTGCATTCACTGCCCTCCTGGGCCGCATGCGGCCCGCGGGTCGCAGGTTGGACACCCCTGGACTGGACTGGGATGCAGTGTCTAGAAAGCTTTTCTGGCTGTGCTGAACCAAGTCTCCCAGGCTGGCTGGCTGGCAGGCTACGCTTGGCCCTCCCTCATCTGGCAGGGTGCTCAGAGCAGAAGTACAGATCTCAGTTCATGCCTAGGAGGGCAGCACAGGCAAGGCTTGTAGAACAGCTGGTGGAACCCCGTATGACTGCAAGTCTCATACAGAAGGATTTCTGTCCCAGCTGCTAGCAGATCAGTATCCCGATTCTGTTTTGACCTGTTGGGGATACCTTATTAAAATGCTATTCCTGCAAGTCCTTAGAGTTGCCAGTGCTTAAGCTTTAATTCCCCCTTTGGGGTCTCTAGAGGCAGAATTTCTAAATGAAGAAGCAAGTCATCTGGATCTCTGCACATGAATGTGCAGGCACCATGTGGCGTGCAGGACCGCCAGTTCACACATCACAGTTGCAAAGACATCTCTGGTCACTCCATACGGCATCTTGTTAGACAGCCGCTGTTTTCAAATGCAGCTTTATCCTTCTTGGCATTTAAATAGAATGAATGAATGGATAGCTAAATAGATAAATAATGCAGCATCCAGTGGGAAGAGGTGAGTGCTTTGATAATGGGACCTGGCGGTGGCAGCTTGCAAAGAGCAGAGAGGCCACCTTAGATGCGCTGACATGCAAGGTCTCTTTTCATTTGTGGAACCTGAGACACACGTCGTGCCTCTCTGGACTCGGGTCCCGAGCCCAACGGCCCTCGTTGCCCACTTCTGCTGGGCTGCAGAGCACATGAACCCTCAGCGGGGTCCATGGTGCGAATTCTCCCCATTTCCATTTTGAGAACTGCAGAGGCTCTGACACAGGCTGTGGGCAAATCAAGCAAAACTGGGAGAGGCCCTCCAGAGATGCAGCTTTGAGTGTCACCCATATGCAAATAACTCCTAACTCAATTTTTTGCTCTCATTCATTGGCTGCCCTTAATCATTGCCTGGATGCCAGGAAATCACCTGGAACTGGTTTGCACTGGCCAGCTACCCCTCCTGGCAAGTGGTCGTCAACCAGATCGAGAGGCGTCCCCTAGAGGACGGACCCACACCTCTAGCCTTCCACCTGGGTCTTAGACACCTGAAGGAGCACCTCCTTCCCCATACGTCTTCCCGCCCCTTGAGCTCTGAGGTGGAGGTCCTTCTTCGGGAGCCCTCCTTGGAAGAGATTAGGAGGGGGGCTACCCAGAGCAGGGCCTTCTCTGCAGTGGCACCCTGATCGTGGAATACGCTCCCCAGAGAGGTTCGCCTGGTGCTGACACTTCTTCCTTCTCAGCGCCAGGCAAAACGCTTTTGATTCTCCCATTCGTCTAATGTCTAATTGGTTTTAATGTGTTTTATAATGCATGCTGTTTATTTTTTAATTTCTATTTTACTTGTTGTTTGTTGTCCCAGAACACTAGTATAGGGATAGCTTATAAAAGCTTTAAATAAGTAATAAAAATAAATACATATTTGGGCCTGCACCCATTATAATCCCACTATTCTTTTCGGCAGCAGGCTAAACTCCTTTTATTTTCACAGTAGGTTAATATTTGAATGGCTATTATCTATTTCATATAGTGGATTTTACTGAAGTGCTGTTGTGTTGTTATCATTATTATTGTCTTAGTGAACCATCTTGAGATGTCACTGAAATGTTAGAAGGCGTAGAAATGCTGTGAATAAATAAATAAAGGGGCACAGCAGAAGGCGGAGCCTCCAGAAGGTCCTTTCTGTGTGAATGGCAGGGCAAAACGGTGCCAGGGCTCTCGCGGACCTGGTCTCAAAGACCCGCAAATGATGTGAGTGAGGACTCACAAGTGCACAATAAACACCTCTGGGGGTATTTGCCCCCGAAGACAACACCCTGCCCCTCAGAGCCCTTCAGGCGTGTTGGTGTTTCGCCTGTCAGGTCCCGCGGTGGACCCAGACTCTTGGCACGCAGGTCCCTTGCAAGGGAAATGAAAGAAACGGGTGTCCACATGAGAGGTGTGCGAAGCTCCATTAGCCGGCTGCCGTGGGATATAATTTAGTGTGGCTCCTTTCCTAGTGGCGTAAGTTATTTCCCGTGCGATCCGGTGCGTTGAGCCAAGCAGAGAGCTCTGCCCTCTGACAGTGGGGAGATGGACGGTTATTACCCGAATGGTTATCAATGCAAATTGCATAACAAATGGCATACCTGGCCCGATCTGGGTTTTGGTGGTAGTGCAGAGCATTTATTCCACCGAGTCATTTTATACTGAGACATGGGAGGGAAGCCACAAAGGGAGCGCTGTTGTGAAGGAGAATATCGCAAGCATTAAGGTCCAGTGAACACGGCCGGCCTGAAGAGGCGTCTCCTCCGACACCTGCACCGAAAAGCCACAGGCCCTTCAACGGGTCATTGGAACAACTGAGCAGGTGCAGCTCCTGGACATGCTAATAGGATGGGTTATAAATCCCAGTCGCTGCCCCGTGCTGGGTCTGAGCCTCCGGGGGACAGACGATGGACCTGCAGAAGGAACGAGGCCATCGCCTACGCAACACCCTGTTGTCACGTCATCACCGTGCTGACTGCCCCATCTAACATGTTTCAGGTACAGGGAGCTTTGCAATTCCCCTGTAGCTTCAGTTGGTTCTACAGCAAAATGTGGAGTATTTCTCAGAAGGATCCCAGAAAAGCCATCTTCCGGAAGAATCCCTGCTCTTTCCCACCTCGTGCGTTCTGCTCTGTCCCCATCCATCAATTGCCACACGCTGTCCCTCCCCAAGTCGTATCAGGTCTGGCAGTTGCCCTCTCCGTGCTTTCTTTAATTAAATCACTTCGCACTTCTGCAAACGTCAGGATTCCTGAAGCCTGCTGAGGCCTCCCCCCCTCCTGCCCCCCGGTGAATGGACCGCATCCTTGGCCATATGATGATCTACGCCATTAGTACATAGGACAAGCAGAGAAAGAGCAGCAGGAGGACTCCCCATCTATCTTACCTTACAATGGAAGCCTTTAAAATACATTCCTCTACCAATAGTTCACCACAGCAAGCAAAAGATGTGCAAAACCGAAATATTAACAATGCAAAATCCCTGCAGTCTAGAGAGTAGCAGGTCACGTGCGTTGCTCTCTGCTTAGAACCTCTCTGGGCAGAGCCAGCCTTCAGCCCCGGAGACAAGTGCCTAGAAGGCAGCAGGGTCTTTTGCGTTCTCACCTCAGAGGGCCGAGCCTCAGATCTGCAGACCCACCTGCAGCTCCCCTGCCCATCCTGCTTCTCGGAGGCCAAACGAGCAACCCAGGAGGCCTGCTGTGGAGGCTTCCTGGCAGGCAGACTGGTGCGCCGAGACATCCGGGCAGTGCCTGGCTTCTTCCCCTCTCCCTCCAAACCCGGCCCTTCCAACTCTTTGAAAAGCAAGAGGAGTGCCAACTCAACTTCCCCGCCGTGCTCCTCTTGCTACACGCAGGCTGCCTGTAGTCCCGTGAATGTGGAGGGCTGCAGGCACCCCTTTGGATGGTGCCAAATGCAATTTTGAACTCTTGCTCTTAATTTACTGGATTGTGTCCTTCCAGAAATGAGAGCGAGCACCCAGAAAATGCTGTTCTGAGACTTTGAGAAGGGAAAGGGCAGCAACCACCCAAGAAGGAGAAGGAAAGGCCAGAGGCAAGATCTGATTCGAGCAGCAGCGATTTAAACTCGGGTGGGTTGGTTGGGCTGGTTGTTTGGAGCCATGGATCCCTTTGGCCAAGTCTTGGATCTCTCGGACAACATCATCAAGAGGTGCTTGGAATACTTGCTGTCAGGTTCCCCCTGAAGTGGAAGTTTCCATCCATGGAAGACCATTTCTGACACATTGCGCTTGCAATAAAATGATCTCGACAGGCTTTTAATCATTCCTCGTGACACTTGGATGTAATGTGCATTATTTTCTCGCCCGTCCTGTAATTTTGTGCTTGAGAAATCGAAACAAGACACCAGTTGGCATTGCATGCCGCTTCAGCTGGAGCACGGTGCCCTGCTGCTCTTCTAGGGACCGGCGGATGCATTGCCCCTGGAAAAAGCCTCGCCAAATGGCCATTAATAACAAATAGGTGAACTGAGCAGTGCTGAGAGAGACTATGAGACGCCGTAATTTCGGCAGAATAATGGCCAAGGGCCTGAATCATAACTGTTAATAAAATGACATCATAGCTGGCATTCCAATTGTAGGTTTATCGGCGAGAAGAAACGAATTCCCAAAACACTGCAGTGGGAAATGATATGTACGTCTATGCTGCAGTTTCTGATCTGCCATAATCCTGATAGTTCGGAATGGGCAGCTGGCACCGTGCAATCACCAGTGTAAAAGATCTCTTGGAAGGATCTCTGCATAATGCAGCAAGAGATCTATGGCATCCATATTTTTACAATATAATCTGCGCTCATGCAGACCGAGCAAGAGAAGGAGGAGCGCAGGGCAAGAGCTGCACCCACATGGGCTTTGAGCTACATGAACTAAGAGCCCATCATGCCACTGTAAACAAGGGCCTTTGCGGCTTTCAGGGGCGGTTTCATTTAACTAACAAAGCTACAACTGGAACCACCTTTACACTTGCGGTTTAGGTTTTCTTTGAAGTATTGCAGCCTAAATGCATTTTTTTCCCCCTGTTACGGAGTTCCCCAGCTGCAATTTGTCTCCTGAGTACAAGGGCAGCTTTTTGTGTCTTTCAGAACAAGTTCTGTGTGCTTTCTCCTACAAGCTTGCCTTGTCATGATCATCTCGTCTCCATCCACATGGCCATTCTCAATTAGGCCAAGCTTCCCCTTAATAAAACATTGCATATGGCATTGTTCAAAGCTCGTCTAAACATGGTCCTTCAGTGATGGCGCTAGCAAGAAATTTCCTGGAAAATGCCCTCTCTCAGCCTAGCATACCTCACAAGGTTGTTGGGCTTTGGTTTTGCTCTGCTCTGCTCTGCTCCACTTCGCTTTGCTTCACTTGCCGCTTTGGTTGTTGCCACGTACAAGAGCCAGTGTGCAGTGAAATCTTGGACTGGGGACCTAGAAAACGCAGCTTCTCTCCACCACACGGCCATGAAACTCACTGGGTGACTTTGGGCCAGTCGCTCACTCCCAGTCTAACCTTCCTCACTAGGTTGTTGTTGGGAGGATTAAAAGGAGCTATGGAAGCTGCAGTTCCATAGGGCTATGGAAGGGCGGAGTATGAATGCCATGCGATAAGAACCACAGTACAATAGTAAAACTGAGGCATGTTTAAGTCTGCCAGACTACTAGCTCAAGGTGAGATGGACTCCATTCGGGAATGTGTTGGCCTGGTCCGATCCTGGATCCATACCATGAGCCCAAAAACACCAGCCTGAAGCTCTCACCAACCGTTGTCCTCCAGGCTGGAGGTCTGTTGGAAGAAAGATGAGCGATTCCTCACATGCGTCTTTTGCCACAAGGAAGCAAGTCTGAAATCGGTCAGGCAGCTCGGCTGGTGGTTTGTTGACTCTGAGAAAAGGACGATTTGCAGCGTTCCCAATAAACAGCCGTTCTGGAGGTGTTTCTACAAAATGTGATGCCATATTTTACGCTAATGATCCAAAATGCTGCAGTGCCCCAAGAGATGCATTGCTGTAAAAAAAAAAACAAAAAAACCTGCTGGTTTTTTTAATCAATAAGCTGATTAGTTTGTATTTTTGGAATAGGAGGTAAGGCCAATGGGGTGCTGCCATCTAGTGGCAGGCGGATGGGGGAACGTCTGGGCAGAAAGGGAACATTTAATTTTTAGTGAAACGTTTTGATTTAAATGTTATTTAAATTAATTGCTAAATTATTTATTGGTTTTATTTATCGCCTGGATGTGTCCAATTTTTACATTTTTGTGTCGTTATTTATTTGTTGGAAGCCGCCCCGAGGCTTATGCGAATGGGGCGGCATACAGGCACCCCAAATAAATAAATAAATGAACAAACATCCTTATGGGATGCAGCAGAAGGAAAGATGCTGACCCTGAAGCAGGGAAAGGCAGGACCCATCTGTCAGTGGGGTCCCTTACCCATTGCAGCTTTTATTCTGAGCTTTGTATGAGCCCACCACACCGTTCCATGGTGGCAAACCTATTCTGGGGATGACTTCCGCTCCTGTGAAGCTCAGAATAAAATCTGCAATCATGAACAACCCTGCTGAGCTGGGTGCCCCAGCACCCTCGAGAATGAGCGGTCTTGGGTTCGAATCCTCTCCATCGCTGAAGGAACTATGCAGGAAATGGGAAAGATGCACAGTGTGAAAAGAGTAAATGTCTGGGAAATGTGGATAAATGAAGCTTTACGTGGGAGGGAACCAACAAAGCAAAACCTGAGTGAATATATGGACCCTCAGAAAGTGTATTTAGGACACAATCCTATGCAACCTTAGGCAGAAAAGGGCCTGAAGAGCCAGGAACAGCCCAGACAGCATTATATTAATATTAAGTAATATATTAATATATAATATATTAATATTAAGTAATATATAAGTAAGACAGTAATATATTAATGATCATCATGAATAACAGGGCAGTATTTGAGTTGTCAAACCCTTTGGCCTCTAGATGCCAGAGAACTTTTAAAATACAGATTTTGAAGAAATTTAGATTGCAAATTTTCTTTATGTATTAATTCCAGCTGAAATGCACCCAGATGGGATTTCATCCAATTAATTCCAATGACATTGTTGCTTCAAATGTGCCACACACGGCTGTGTGTGAGTCAACAAAACACACTTTAATGTTTACGTTAGAGCAAAATGCTACACATGTTTAGACTGAGAAAAAGGCATGACGCTCCTGTCATGCCTGGCCGGGTGGGAGTTGTTGGCCTTTGTTCCCTGTCTAAACATTCATGGGATAGTGCATTTCACTGTTTTAATTAAATCAACCCATTGCTTCATTTTAAAATGAATTTACAGCTTTAATTGGATTTAATTTTTGAATTAAAAATGCTATGCAGATTTGTTAAGGTCATGCCACAAGCAAAACCTCATTAAAGCACATGTAGAACCTTATTCAGCAACCTCTCGGGACACCGAAACAATATTAATCTGCCCTGCAAGTGCCAGTAATTCTCCATATCCCACACAAGAAACAGTAAGCAGGAACAAAACCACACTTCCAGTGCAAATATTGAGGGTCATGGAAGAAACAGAACGAGCAGAGCTGTCAAACTATCATGCATTGATGGCACCTAAATTGGGTCTACTCTTTCAAAATCTCTCAAGAACATAGCCCCATAAAAATTATTAATTACGCTTTCTATTCTTTGCTGTTGTTGCCAATGCTGAGACTTAATTAGTGCCAAAAAAGAGGGCACACATTCCCAAAAGGAGAACAAGACTCAGTGACATGGTAATATACAGATAGGAGTAAACTTAGAAATTATTGCTATTCTTTCAACAGATATTTATTTATTTTATTTAAAACATTTCTATGCCGCCCCCATTGCAACAAAGCCTCTGGGAGGCCCACAACTTATGCAATATGTCGCATATTGCATATAAACAGACATACAATATATCTCGCCATACCGTGGAAGACTGTTTGAGCAGCTGAATTGCTTGGTCCTGGATTACTTGGCACTGTTGATGCCCAGCTTTGGGCACAGGTCCTTCTTCCTTCCGGGGCTGTTTTTAATTTTTTTGCACCCAATTGGAGATTGGACAGCACCTCAAATTCTCCTTCTAAACAGAGGACTGTAAAAAAGGACACGCAGCCACTCTGGGCTGTGATTTTAAACTAACCCCAAAACGTACCTGTCTGTGAATCGTCTCCCCGACATCCTTGCGTTGCATGCCCTCCCATGACTTTAAGTCCAATAAAGGTACAGGTAAAGGTTTCCCTTTGACATTACGTCCAGTCATGCCTGACTCATCTCCGTTTCCTAGCCGAGGGAGCCAGCATTTATCCGCAGACAGTCTCCGTGGTCCTGTGGCCGGCATGACTGGACACCGAGGTGCACGTAAGTCCAATAGTGGATTCTAAATATGTTGTGTATGGCTGGTCCATTCGACTTGAGTTTGGAAGAGGGAGTGCTATCAGCTCACACAAATGAAGTGCTAGTACAGGATCCCCCAAAGGCAGAAACAGTGACAGCAGCAGAAGGATAAACCTTCACCAGGGCCTGTCGAGAGCAGAGGGTGGGTGGACCTGGTGGATAAGGGCAGCTGGAGCATAACCCCTGGGCTTGATTAGTCAGACTGAAGGATGTCCATGCTGGCAGACATGCCCAGCATCCTCCTGCCTCCACACCAGAAGGGGAGCTATGCAGATGACTGGGGAAAACAACCCGCTAGCTCTGAAGCAAAGCTCCAAGAGGAGAGGTCTCCCAAGTCTTGTCTGGTGGACTCCAGATGAACCCACCAAGAAACGGGAGAGAAGCAGAGGCGTGCAGAAAACTGGGATCAAACCATAGAAGCCTCATCCCCAACATGACCTTAGAGCAGTGGTGGCAAACCTATGGCATGCAAGCCACAGTGGGCACTCGGACCCCTCCCAGTTGGCATGCGAGCCAAGTCACCCCAGCATCGCCCCAGCAGCCGAGCATCGGATACCAGTGCACATAGGGGCCACGCGCATGCTCAGAAAGGAGTAGCCACGCCAGGCGATGATGTCACAAGCTGTAACACATTGGCCACGACTCATCCAAGCATTCACATGGCCGGTCAGTGCACTGCCAAGGATATACACATATTTGCTTGGAATGGCTGTCAGTTGTTTTCGCTAAACTAAAACCTCAGATTTCAGGTTTTCCTCCAGTGTTGGCATTTTGCCATAAATGAGTGGGTTTTGGGTTGCAGTCTGGGCACTTAATCTGTAAAAGGTTCGCCATCACTGGGTTAGGGTTGGAAAAATGAGGTGTCCTGCCATGACTTTGATGTTGTGAGCCGCCCCGAGGCTTGTGGCAAGGGGCGGCCTATAAATTTCCAAATAAAATAAATAAATAAATAAATAAAATGGTGGGAATGCGTTTAGAATGGGCAGAAATGATGAGCTGGGCAGAAAAAGCTACTCAAGGAAGCCTTTTTCAAAATCGCCCCCTTCAATGGAACTTTACCCCTATTTTAGGGTTAGGGGTGTGTACCAGGGTAGGGTTAGGGTTCGGGAAACGAGGTGTCCTGGAGTGACTTTGATGGTGGGAATGTGTTCAGAATGGGCAGAAATGGCGAGCTGTGCTAGTCAAGGATGCTACTCAAGGAAGGCTTTTTCAAATCCACCTTTCCAATGCTATGTTACCCCTAGATTAGGGTTAGGGGAGTGCACCAGGGTAGGGGTAGGGCAGTGGTGGCGAGCCTATGGCTCCTGTTCCACTGCAGGCATGCAGAGCCATCTCTGTCAGCACGCGAGCCAAGTCGCCCCAGCAGCCGAGCCTCGAGCCGCAGTGCACATCAGGGCCTTGCACGTGGTCGTAAAGGAGTCGCGGTGCCAGGCAATGATGTTGTGAACCATGACTCATTAGCTGTGCCTCATCCGAGCTTTTGCGTAGTTGCTCAGTATGCTGGCAAGGATATATATATATTTGCCTGGACCTCCTGTGACTTACTTTTTCTAAGCTAAAACCTCAGTACTCAGGTTTTATTGCAGTGTTGGCACTTTGTGATAAATAGGTGGGTTTTGGGTTGCTGTTTGGGCCCTCGGTCTCTCACAGCTTCACCATCTCTGCCTTAGAGCATCCTCAGAAGCCAAGCGTGATGCTTCCTGCTACTGCCTCGGATGCTCTGGGGGTCTGCGTAGAAGTTCCTACCTGTAGCGCGTACCTGTTGCAGAAATAATTGCATGGATTCACATGGAAACTTCACATTTCGAAGCAAAAGAAGTGGACATCTCAAGACATCTCATGGCAGGCATGAAAATCGGAGGAGGGAGGGGACCCGCCCATGGTACCAGCTGGAGACAGAGGGCATCCCCACCTCATAGGTTTAGAGAGGCTCAGCAAAGTCCGAATCCCCCTCGGGCAGTCGGTTTCCGTTGCCGGGTCCTTGTCAAGGCACTCGGAAGAGCAAAGTTCCTTCCCAGACAGATCCCGATCCAGCAGTCCCAAGTTTTGACTGCATCCCGTTGTGCCTCCGTAGATTGAAGAAGACCACGAAATGGACCCAAGAGACCAGGGAAGGGAGAAACCGCTACACCACACTGGGAGCCAGTGGGGCGTCGTGGTTGAGAGCGTGGGACTGGGACTCAGGCGATCCGGGTTCGAGTCCCCGCTCAGCCATGGAGCCCACTGGGTGACTTTGGGCCAGTCACAGACGCTCAGCCCAGCCTACCCCACAGGGTTGTTGTTGTGGGGATAAGATGGAGGAGGAGAATGATGTAAGCTGCCTTGAGCCCTTTGTAGGAGAAAGGCAAGATATAAATCGAAACATAAAATAAAAATAAATTGAGCAAAACCAGGAATTGGATTCCCAGCTGGATCTGGATCCGGCTCCGGGTAGGATCTGTGCTCTGAACAGAACCTTGGCAAGGAGCCCAGCAGAAAAGACATGCCAAGCTGTCCCTGAAAAGCAGGCGAGGCCGGGCTGCAGGGTCTGGGGTTTGGCTAGCACCTTGGCTTAAAGGGCGTGCTTCCTACCTTTCTGCGCCTCTGTGATGAGTGATTTGGCTTCCTTCCTGGCACTAATTGCTTTTTACAAATTCTCTTGTTCTGCTTCTGCAAGGGACTTAATGGCACTTCAGCCTCTGGTTTCTTTGTTCCATGGCAGGCATGCTTGGCCTTATCTGAAGGTGCCGCCGCTTAAATTCCTCCCTCTGTTGCTGCTTTGATGTTGCAAATTTCCTGAGACATCCTTGCGCTGAGATAAAACACTTCTGCTGTGTCTTCCCCAGCACGAATCTTAGCCCTCCAACCCGTTTTTTGCGTGCATAACAAAAGCCCCTCTCAGAGGTCCTCCTTGTCCTGTAATTGCGCTCCTGCCTCCAAAGCCAGCAGGTCTCATTTGAACGGGAGCACCCTTTTTCCTGCACCTAAATAACAAAATTTCTCTTTCTCACCTGCTGGCCAAAGATCTGAAATCCACATGAATAAAAAGCCCATTGCATCACCACATGGCACATTCCTAAACCTGGGTGTTCTGCGTTGCATCCACACGTAACCCTAAACCTGGGTGTTCTGTGTTGCATCCACACGTAACCCTAAACCTGGGTGTTCTGCATTGCCTCCACACGTTGAGAGCAAGGCTTTCTCTTCCAGAACAAGCCACGCCTGGTGCAAAAGAGCCCAGAGCTTGTGCCACTGGGCGATTGGGAGCCTGGGCTGTGCATTAGAAAGTCCCTCAGTCTGAGTTTTCACCTCTTTCACAAGGCCATGAGCTGGTCCAGCTCTTGCCCATCATTGGGCTGAATTTGTTAATTTAAAACTTTTCTAGGCTGCCCCATTTCCGAAGTCTTGGGAGAGCTTAAGATACAAAAAGTAAAATTAAACACAGCATCCTAAAAATGTGACTAACAATAAAACCCCAGTTAAAACAATCAGGTCTTAAACCATTGGGAAAATAAAAAGGCTTTGGCCCGGCACCGAAAAGAATTAAGTGACGGTGCCAGGCGGACTGCTCTGGGCTCCGCCTTTGGGGTGTCTGGCAGCCAGCCATGCCTTCCTCCGAAAAGCTGGGGCTGCCACGCTGCAGGGCCAAGCCTCTCCCCAGCAGCATGGCCATCTGGGCTGAGAAGAGCAGCTTCCTTGCGGAGCCAAAAGCCCACATCTGCCCTGGACGTTGGCTCCTCCACAAGTCCGCCTTGTCTTTCAGTTTCACCAGCTGTCCTTCTGGAAAACCAGTTCTCTCCTGCCTGGCCACACCCACCACGGCTGCTGGTTTGTGACTGGGCGAGCCACTGCCGCAGCGGCCATGTTGTGAGAGTGCCCACCACCCCACTCCAAACTGTGGCCGTGCGCAAAAAGCTTAAGAATTGCGTGGATGGGAAGCGCTACTGCGTCGACGGTGGGACCTGCAGTGCAGCGCATCTGGGATGCTGCAGATGAAGCACTTCCGCGCAGCTTCTCGGGGTCCTTATACATTTTGAGCCTGTTCCAGGGAATCCCACACTCCAGCTGGCTTGCCCTAGAATCCTGCACACCCCCCGGGGGGGTTCTTCCCCTCCTCAGCTCTTTCATGTTCCCCGTGTTGTCACAGAAACCGATCTGATGGAGCCAGCAGAGGGGGATCGCAACGCCCTAACTCATCTCCAAGCCTGGGTGGAAAACATGGAGAAGGCAGAGAGAAGCAGAGAATTCATTCCTTTGTGAGGCATGGGAACATGCACATGAGGGGCAGTGTTGCCCAGTGGGTAAAGTCTTAAAACCAGGAAGTCTGCCACAAACCTGTTATATGCCTTCCAGCAAGTCAGTGATCTGTTTGTCAGGGGACGGATTGGCCTCTTGGTGCCATTTCTCCATTTTCCTTCCGGGCGAGCTGCTGTCCCCTTCCCTCACTCCTTTTGGAAACATCATGGATGAGAATTGCTTATCATCTTCATCTTCCTCCTTCTCCTCCTTCTCCTCATCATTACTATCTTTATCATTATTGTCATCTTCACCATCATCAGTGTTGTTGTTGTTAAAGCCCAGGCTGGTGGGAATCAGGACTGGCAGCTCCTTCTTCAAGCTGGCATCTTTCCGTGGGGTTTTCACGAAGGCTTTTCCAGTTACGTGTCAGAGATGCGTTATTTATTCTAATTTAAGCCCTGGCAATTTGCTCCCAGCCTGCCTGAACAGCATCTGCCTTCTACTCTGGCTCTCTGCCCCCTCTGGGAAATTCATCGAGATGAGGAATTTGTGCCCTGGAATCGATGGTGCGAAATGAATTATTGGCAGCTTTCTCCTGGGCGGCTGCGGTCTCGGGTCTGCTGGAGCAGGGCGTGTGTGGGACTCCAGCACCCACAGAATTGCTCCCAGCCACCCGCCACCCCTCGATCTGCTCTGACACAGATGGGCGGGTGCTTGCATGGAAGCCACGTGTCTCAGGACGCCTCTTGCCTTTCCCCTCGTCTGTCACGGCCTGTGGCAGGGGGCGCGTTCCCCCTCAGGGTGCAGCAAAGTCAGACCTGGGGGCTCCAGGTTCTCCACCTGCCTTGCTCAGGAACGTATCTTGCAGGACACATTCCGGACCTCTCACAGACCCATCTGTTCCCCTGTACATCACGCAGGTCAACTTCTGTGTTTAGCCAGGGAAAAAACAGCACGTTTTCCACCTGAACTATGCAGACTCGGTCAAGACCTGCAAGGCTTTCAAACCATTCTCAGTAGGCTTGCTCACGTCATGGCTGGGTGTGGATATCGACCCATTTGGTCTTCCGGGATGAAATCCAGCGCTCTGGCTCTAGGCCACATGGACTCTCCACTGAATGGTTTCTGGGTGACGGCGGAAGAGGTGATATGGCAAATACTACTCTGGGGCCCTGGGTGCAGAGGCCAGAGACGACGACAACGCCACCCCCAGAAGGATTTCTGCTCCCACTCAGCTGCCAAGAAAAGAAGCAAAGGGCTGCTTGGTGCCCACGTCATCTTGTCCCACCCGCAGACCTCACCCCGTGCTGCCTTCCGCCGTCTCTCCATGCCCTGCCTCTAGCCTTGCGCTCGCCCCACCCAGCCACATTCCTCTCCATCCCTCTCCCCTGTCCACCTTTCTCCTTTCGCTCCCCTCCTTGCCTTGCATTATCTTCACTCACCCCTTTTTCTCACTGTTTGGGTCCCCTCTCCCCCTTGGCTTGGCCGGTTGCCCCTTCTTCCCAGCCTGTTTTATTCCCTCTGCGTCTCTGGGCTAGACAGGCTCCACCTGGAGAATTATATCGCATTTCTTCCAAGTTTGCCAGGGAAAAATTGACTTCCTAGCCATCTAAGTGCCTACCAAGATCCCTGTTGCTTTTAATAGGCTTTGAATTAGTCGGTAATTGATTCTTATCTGTGGAGGTATTTTTGATACCTGCCTCTCTTAATGGCCGCATAAAGCATTTCTGGAATGTAAAGCAATGCACAGGGGCAGGAAAAGGCCAAAGAGCGCTTGCCTCTCACTCCAGCATCTTCTCTTCTTCTTCTTCTTCTTCTTCTTCTTCTTCTTCTTCTTCTTCTTC
>JAIXND010000621.1:2477022-2602085 GCA_023646645.1 Varanus salvator macromaculatus
TCTTCTTCTTCTTCTTCTTCTTCTTCTTCTTCTTCTTCTTCTTCTTCTTCTTCTTCTTCTTCTTCTTCAATGATGCATCTACCTTTCACTGCAGCCTTTGCTTCAGAACTTCAGCTGTTTGTCATGTTTCCCTCCCCCTCCCCTTAGACACAGCAAAAATATAAGATTCCCACAGAGACTTCACTTCCCTGCATGACTGGTTTATAGCCAAGTAACTTGCAACAGGATGAGATAATGAGAGAAAATATGACAGACTGCGAGATCCAAGCCGTGTGACACAGTGCAGGGCTGGAGGTGTGAGGCAGGCCGTGGAACGAGGGTGCCGGCTTCTCTGAGGAGGTTCGGCAGGTCTTAATAGGAACGGGGCTCCTTCCGAGCTTCGCTCCTGAGCCTGCTATAAAGCCCAGAAACACCTGTCATACGGAGCACACAAGGGAGTTGTCTTTGCCATCCCTCAGAATAGCCACAAGAAGCCCCTCCAGGTAAAAATGCCCCCCCCCCAGCAGATCAAAGGCCTTTTTGGTTCGGTGCACAGTTTCCAACATCTGCCAGCCAGATGGTTTGGAGAAGCGTGTAGGATGCATTTGGGGTTGGCGTCGGTTCCTTTTAGACTTTGAGTGTCATGGTCTTCAAGCACACACGCACACACCCGCACACGCACTGAGAGAGAGTTTGCGGATGACAATATACGTCGTGTCATGTCCTTCAAAATGTGACAAAGCAGCCCTGTTGAGAGGCCAAATTCCTGTTGAACTCTGTCTTTTGTTCCAAGAAGCTCCTCTGACAGCACTAATACAGAAATATAATACCTGTACATAGGGTTGTGTGAATCAGCACAATCTGAGGTTACAGAAATCCTCTGAATTTTGACTCATAATGTGTTTTGAAGTGAGTCTACATGGAATTAAAAGCTTTGCTTTTTGTTTTGATTGATTACCTGTTTTTCTTTTGCATGACAATCCATGCAGGGGGGCAGAGTTTTCCCAATGACCCCATCAGTTCTGCACATCTTTGCAAACTATGTTCCTATAGACCAAACCATATTTGTGACATTTGTCAAAAGCATACGCTGTTGCGTGCACATTTCAAATTGTTCACGTGGCTGACAAGCATTATGTTTTGGCTTGCACATCATACTGCATGCTCAGAAATATATGATGTTAACTGCAGATTGTGCCCATGTTCAGTCTGGAGAAATTGTGATAAAAAACGAACAGAGCCAAATTCCTCATATATCCCAATCTGCATGTGAAGGTTCTATTTACTTATCACTGCTGTCAGCCCTTCTCGTTCGACAAATTCCCTTTTTAAGCCTTCCAAGTAGCTAATTATAATCACCTCTTGCGGCAGACTGTTCTGGGAGCTAATTACACATCATTCCAGAGACAGTACAGCTTAGTGGTCCAAAGAATGCACTAGTTCTAGGCACACCCAGGTTAAAATCCTGGGCCCACACTGTCGCTCAGCAGGTCACCTTTGTTGTGTCACCATCTCGCAGTCTAGCCTGCTCCCCAGAGTGGTTGTCAAGACAAAATGTGTGGAAGCAGACCAGGTGTGGCACCTTGAGCTCCTTAGAGCTTCAGGCCCACTTTAAGGTGTTTGCACTAATATAACAAGCCCTACACAGGTTAGGCTAGCCAAAGGAACGTCTCCTCCCACATACACCTACCCAGGCACTTGGATCATCTATAGAGGTCCTTCTCCGAGAGCCAGCCCTGAAGGAAGTGAAGCGGGTGGCTACAAAGCGAAGGGCCTTCTCAGCTGTGGCCCCCATCTATGGGATTTGCTCCCCAGAGAAATACACCTGGCACCAACCCCATATATGTTCTGGTGCAGGTTAAAACCTTTTTTCTATTTTCCCACCATTTAAGTTGTGGATTCTCTGGCTATATACTGGCTTTTAAATTGTTTGGTGCAGGTGAAATAGTTACATGTACTGTATTGCTTGTTTATTATTGCTGTATACACCTGCTAAATTTTACTGTATACAGATGTTTTCTGGCAGGCGAGTCTGTTTTACATTGTTTTAATTGTGGTATTTTGTATATTTTAATTAGATTTTATAAACTGTTTTGAGAGAGCATTGTGTTAATCAAATGGCCTAGAAATGCTTTAAATAAAATAAATCGGGCAGGATGCTGAATTTCCGAGAAGTGCTCAAGGTGCCCCATTCCATTTGGGGGCAGGTGGAACTGAAGGCGAACGGGAACCACAAAACCTGCGCTCTATTTTAGCAAGAGGCACCTGCTTCTGGAAACTAAGCCAAATCAGAAGTGCTTCGGCCTTCTAAAATGAGAGATAGACACTTCCAAAACAAAGAAACCAGCAAACAATTGGAGGTGATGGAAAGGGCACGACCATCTAGGGAAGCCGAGAAGGTCAAGTGAAGGCCCACCAACCTGGAGGAACTGTGGAATATAAATCGCTAGAAATACCCCAGTGCGCCTTTCCTGGACCTCCAGCCAACCAATGCTGCAGAGTGACTCCAGCTTCTAGAGCAGCAGGGAAACATGAAAAATCCACCTCTCCCAACACCCTTAACCCTGCCATTTTTATTTATTTTTAATTTAGGGAAAATTACAAAGCATTTCATTCTTCCTCATCCAACTCATTTTCAACTCCCCCAAAACCAAGCAGGAACTGCTATGCCATCCCCCGACTCAAAAGAACCCAAGTTCTTTCAGTAAGCTGTTGGTCTGCTCCTCCATTTATTCCCGAAATGAACCATAATGGTGCTTTAATGGAGAATAGCTATTACCTACATTAGTTCATTAATCCGGTGGCTTGCAAACTCATTACATCCACCCAGATTCTGTGACATTGACCATCCATTACCCACAGGACGCCCTCCCAAACTGAACGACTTCAAGAGACAAAGTTGTCTCAACGAGGCAAGGCCTGTTTACTGCCAAGCAAACAGACCAAGTTGGACCATAACACAATCTTGGAGGGCTCTGGCCAATTTGGAAATTTGCTTCTCCCACAGTTGGAACGGATTCGTGCAGAATTTAGCTGGTACCCCTGGAAGCCCTGCACAATGTCTGTGCGGATTCATGAAAAAGGAGAAAGCAGCCATTCTGCAGAACTAACCATTTAGAGAGCCAGACTGTTTTTCATGGGTTTTCCAGTGTTTAAGGATTATCTTCGTAAGTTAGATCATTTTTCATGCACAGAAATAATCCGCTTTTTTATGTTTTATCAGCAGATGCAACAGTAGCAAGCGCATAAACAAGCCCAAAACAAAATGCAAAGGAATGCAAAGCACAGAAGAGAAGGGGGAGGAAGAAAGGGAAAGCGTATCATAAAAGGTATCTGTGCGTAATAGCCACTTCACATCAGACTTAATACAAAATGAAAGGAGACTGGGGAGTTCAGGGGAGGGATTTGAACTTCCACTTGTATAACAGAAGCGGCTCGTATATTTAAAAAAAAGCATCTGTACCAAACGGACTACTGCAGGGGGGATGCTCAAATGTAGGCAAAGCGGGGGGAACTCCTTCTCCTGCATGAGATCTGAGAGGTGTTTATTCTTGCAAGCTTAACGTCTAAGTCTCTCTGCACCAATACGGGTTCCATTTTTGCTGCTCCTGGGTTAGCTCTCACCTCAGAAGTATGATTTGAAAATGTATGAACACCTATTATTATCATGGTCAAGGAAGGAAGGAAGGAAGGAAGGAAGGGCAACGCAATTGTGCCATTGTGACACAATAATGTTGGGTCTACTTTGCTCTGTATTCGCAATTGTCCCCAATCCTAGCCACGCAGCAACTGCGCCTCCTTCCAGTTACCATATTTTTTGCTCTATAAGACTCACTTTTTCCCCCTCAAAAGTAAGGGGAAATGTCTGTGCGTCTTACAGAGTGAATATGTGTGTGCAGCAAGTCTGTCAGATGTGCAGCCCATAGGGAAGTGATGGGGAATGTGCCTGTGATTATGTGCCCATTTGATTCAGAATATTTTTTTTCTTGTTTTCCTACTCTAAAAACTAGGTGCGTCTTATGGTCAGGCGTGTCTTGTAGAGCGAAAAATACGGTATCCTGCTGGTCGGGAGGGAAGCACCTGGCTGATTCAAGCCAGTCCAGGAGGCTCGTTCTCTGCAGTTCTCCTCTCAAGCTAAGCCAGCAGTTCTGCATAACATTCAGCTCCAGTGGTTCTTGGGTTTCCAGTCCAGTCTTCCAGTGCTCCCTTGAAGGGAATTTGGTCTTCCATTGGCACCACCAAATTTCGCCCCACTGGAGGTCAACTGGCAGCTTTTGTGTGCTTTCTCCCATGCTAGACGGTTGAAATGACTCTCTGGAGGGTTAGCAGCTAGGCCACAAGCGCGTCAAGGCGGAATGCATGGGTCTCTTCCCACTCTGCCCCTTTTGCTTCCAGCCCTCTCTGAGAACTCTGCTGAACTTGAGTTCAACCCTCAGGAAGAAAGGGGTTCAGCACCCCCCAAAATATTCTCTTCCTAGGACTTCCTTCCCTTTGCTCCCTTTCCAGACCTCCATCTTCTCGTTCCCAAGGCCACCCGGCCGGCCCAACTCTCTCCTGCCTCTCAGAGACTCTTCGGAGATCCACCTCTCCTACAAAAGGCAGGTCAGCCGCTCAGAGACGTCTGTCCTGACGTGTCTACTTCGGAGCCTGCTCGTTTTGCACTTGCGTTCCTCCAAGACAAGGCGTTCGGCATTGTGGTCCATCTCGCCAGCCCCCGAAGTGTTGCGGCTATTAAAATGTATGGGTTTCCACCACACTGTCGGAAGAATTTTCAGGAGAGAAGGAAGGGGATGGGGGTTGGTCACAAATGTGCTTTCATCTGCAAATTCCTGGAGATGAAAGCTGTTTACAAGATGAGAGATTTGACAGGATATGAAACCGTCTTCATGCTGGGTAGCAATCAACAAATTAGAATGCAGTCGATAATACTGGCTTGGCAAAACATCTCTGCCCTCAGCTGCTTTCCTCTGAGGATGCTGGAGTTCGCCTGCGACATACTAAAGGAGGCAAGAGAAGCATCGTCACTTGGAGCTATTCAGCCCCCGTTGATCGAAACGTGCCATTCTTCGGAACAATGCTAAATGCAAACCTGCATTGCAGAGTGTGGAAAGGCAGGCAGAGGGTGCAGTTCCACAGGTGGCCATGTGTCCTATTTCGCAGGGGACAGTCCTCAGCTGGGAGGCATCCTTTATTTCCAGGTACATGCAGTCCACATCTGGGCGAAAGGAGAAGAACCCTAAGAAGGGAGAGGAAGCCTGGCCTTGAAGCATCGCCACTCTTCCTCGAGATGGTGAAAGGCATTTTTCGATTTAAAGTCCTAGAGGAGCACATGGAAATATCATGCCAACGGATGTGCTCTTTTCTCTTCTCTGCCAGTGGAGTTCCCCTTTTTGGTGCATGAGTAGCCTCTAACGTGCAACTATTTGGACAGAATTCTCCCACATGTCTGACCTGTGGGAGGATTCTGTGAAGCGAAGACCTTCCATCGCTTGGCAGGCCAATCCAGTTGGCCGAGCTACCCTGGGGACGAGAGACTGCTCGTTCCAAGCACCTGGGACAAGAGGGCCACCTGTAGGAGTTCCTCTTCTGCGTGGGCCTCCCGTGCCATCCACACCCATCTTTCACTTTCCCCATGAGGTCTAGCATCCTGCAGCAGCTGGAGGGAGAAGAACCTCATGCTGAACCTCCTGCATGGATGCTGGTGCTGGTCCCTGGACACGACCCGGCCAGCACAGGTCAGGTGGTCAAAACGCCCAGCCAAGAGCTGAACAGCAGTTTCAGCTGTGTGCCCCCCAACTCCCACCCCCCTGCTGCAGACCTCGTGCGGCGGAAGAGGCAACGGGACGGAAGGAGCCCTAGTTGACAGAAAACTGACTTGAAACCATCGCAGGTTCTGCAGGCAGAAATTAATGTTTTGGAACATAATATTATTGGATTGATTTTAAATAGATGTTTCCCTGCTCTTTGGTAATAAAATGAATGCTGCTAAGAGAGCCAGAGGAAAATGATATAAACCGAGGCTGATTATTGCTTTTGGAAGCGTCTTCCAATATTTCTCCCCATCCTCTGTTCGACGCTGGAACATGAGTAGCAAATGACAAGCAGCGAGGAGCAGATGAATATCTATTTATGCGGGAATATGGAATGTATGAATAGTTATTTGGAGGACAAATGTATTTTGACAGGTATCTAATTTCATTCTGTTGATAAAATGCACTTTGTCAAGTGCTGAAGCACATTTTGTGCTTGACAGTTGTTAGATCTTTTCTCTCTCCGTCTTTTTTGTGCAGGGGAAGGGGGTTAAGGAAAAAAATAGATGCATTTTGAGTGCATTTATCAAACATCACAATGCAATTTAATTTAATATCATCATGGATGCATGTGCGTCTTTTTCCTGAAGATGCAGATATCTGGAGATTATTTATCTATCACCAACAATGAGAGAAAAATGGACAGAAATGGTTCGTCAGACAGAAAAGTGTTTCTAGCACTATCTAGGGCTAAGCTAAACGGGAGGCATTTTTTACCAAGCTTTCCAGCAGTGTCCAAAAGTCTCCCTCCTCACTTCCTTGGTGTTTTTGGAGGAGGAGGACCATTTCAGATGAGGGTGGCGACTGTGCCAATTCGGAGAAGCATTGCTCTCCTTCTGAATTGGCTTTGTTTACTCCCACTGAGATAGAATAATCCACCTCTAGCAAAACAGCAACACCTTTTCCTTCGTTAGCTCTTGTTGACTGGCATTTCCCACATTTCTATTCCAGGAAGAAGAGGGAAGAAGAAGAATTCCAAGAAGTGGGTAGGGAGAACGGCTCTCGAGCAGCTACAAAGAGGGAAATAGTGCCAGTGAAATGGCACCAGATGGTAAAGGATTTACGTAAGAGCGTTATGGTAAATATGGATCTTCTCCTCTGCCACTTGTTTCTCTTAGGTCTGGAGCCTCGCTTCAGAGTGAGGCCTAACAGGGGAACATGGGACTTAAGAAAAAGGCAGATGCAGGTCATTAGGATGGGGCAGAGTGTGTGCAGAGGCCCACAGTGAGAGCTCATTCTGGGTTCTGTTCAGACAAAACGAGGACCCAGACTCTGGCATTAGTATAAATGACTGATCCGTCAGTGGCTTACCAAGCTGATGGGTGGCGGGGAAGAATCCTGAGCTGTCTGCCCACCACCTCTCCTCCTAGCCTTCCCCCTCTCTCTCACTCCTCCCCTTGCACCAGCTTCTCCTCTCCCTGCAAAACGGGACCTCAAAAGGGAATTCTTCCGCAGCACCATCCCCGGTACTCACACTGCTTGATCTCCTGACGGCACCCTTGGGGAATCTCAGCCTACCTTGCACACACGTCGCCTGTAAATCCAAACTGAGCAAAAAGGATTGGTCCTGAAGCCAACTTGTACTCAGAGCTAATAAAGCATATCTATGATGTGCAATAATGAAATGGGTGAGGATCATCAGTGATACAGGAAAATAACTCTTGCAGAAGAGGAGGAGGTGTAGCATCTTGTTTAGGAAGGGAAGTTGGAATATTCTCCCTAACCCTAGTTTCCACACTTCCAGGAGGATTGGACATAGAATAATGGGTTCAAGTTACAGGAAGCCAGGTTCCAGCTAGATATCAGGAAAAATCCCCTAACTATAGGAGCAGTGAGACAACGGAACCAATTACCTAGGTTGGCTTTGGGCTCTCCCACTCTAGGGGCATTCAAGGAGCAACTGGACAGCCTTCTGAGAGGGATGCTTTGCCGGGGAATCCTGCACTGAGCAGGGAGGGAGTTCCCACCCAGTGAGCCTTCTATGTTTCTGTGATTCCACGGCATGGCCATTCAAGGAGTGAGGGGCAGGGCAGGGCACCTGAGCCAGCGAATTGACACTCGAGGGGGTCTGGTCAGATGCCAGGACTTGTCGTTCAACCAGTGTAAGCAGCTTGCCGAAAGAGATGCAGAAAAAGCTGATTACATCCCCACCAGACCCAAGCTCTGCGGGCTTCTTCAGCCCAGCACTGCTCACTTCGTTGCGCTTGATGGCCCACACTCGACGGTTGCGTATGGGTGGACTATGGGCTGCCACTGGACCGCAGGTTGCTGTGAAAATATGGGTCATCGCACTGTCTGAACCCTCTTCCTCAAGGGCTTCCAGGAGAGACAGATCTGCGCTTGCTAACTTACAAGGGACCCCTGGCAGGAGCCTCCCCAGGAGGAAGGCGGGGGCAGTTCTCCTCCTGAAGCTCCCAGCCAAGCATTTGGTGATGGAGAAGCCACCAAGGCTGAGAAGAAGGTTTTTGGAAGAAAGGATCTGCAGCTGCATTATAGCACTGGTTGCCTAGCAACTGGAACACCTGTACAGCAGTCCAATTACGATGCCTCTAAGCATCCGATGAACGCAATTAGGCTGGCCCTGTGCCGTTCAGGGCAACGGAGCAGGTATAGACAGCATTTTCCTCAGCCTACTTCTGAGTGGGGTAGAAACTTTATTTGGGGGGTCCCCAAAAGGCCAGGCCATGAATACCTTCCGGTCTTTGCACCATTATGGTACCTCCGTGAATCCTGGCCTTTCCTTTCAGGTGAATGCTTAGGTTACTTTCCATGGGAAGGTAGACGAACTGCCTCTTTCTTGCCCTCCTGTTGGCAGAGAGAGATTTTTAAATTTGAGATCCCTTTGGCATTTTGGCAGGTTTACAGCTAAAGGGAGTTTAATTGGTTAGTGCTGTTTGTTTCTTTGATTTTAATCTATCTATTTGTATGTTACACTTAATCTGAATTTTATTGTTCACCATCTTGCAAGCCCTTTTTGGCAGAGATCAGGGAACAATAAAGGAAGAAAGGTGGGTATAAATGTGATGTACTTATAATAAATACCGCACCTCAAGGTACAGGGCCTGGTGCCTTATAAGAACATTCATTTGTCTCCACCTGCATAAAACAAATATAGCCCTTACAAATGCCAATAGTCCCCAGTGTCCTCTCTTACAGAGAAAAATAAGACCTAAGTAATACCCCTGGAAAATCACAGGTCAGGAGATCGAAGTGTTCACATCAGTATTTGCTTTTAATTGTCCTTCACTAATTAAACTGTCCCCATTAGTCAGCGAAGGCTGTAATCCTGTACCCACTTGCCCATAAGTACGTCCCATCACACTGGGAGACCTCTGCTCTGTGGAAACAGTTGTGTTTCAGACACCCAGGCTTCCGCAAATGAGCCTGACAGGGGAAGGAGCCAGCCGGCATGCAGGTGAAGCTTTTATCACCAATGACACCTGCCTCGGCCGCGGGATTTCGCTGGGCACTCGGAGGACGGTTTTTCCACCCGTCGCCCTTCCATGTTTTCCCACCACTGCTTCAGTCTTGGTCCTTCACTCAGAAGATCTGTTAAGGGCCTGATAGCCAGTTCCTTCCCTCTGATCAACCTATGTAGTCACTGAGGCCATTGGAGGGCACGGTCTTGAACGATGGGCCGAGGTGAGTCCACCCAGAAAGGACCCTTCCTTCTGGTGGCTCCTTTCCTCTGGAGGGCAGGCAGGCATCAACATGTTATTGTGTCTGACACCTCCTGAAAACGTGGCTATTTCAGGATGTCTTCCTCGGTTGACCGGCACAGATTTAATAGACACTCTTTTGTAATATTGTGCATTTTTCTTTTTTCTTTTTCCTCTCCTTTATTGTTCATAGCTCCAGAGTATGCATCGATGTGGTGCAGCAGATAACGCATTGATCAAAAACAATAATCGGAGTTTGCACTTGGAAACACCTGAAGCTGTTGATCCTAATATTGGGTTAAGCGAATGAATAATAGCCTGCAAGTTTGGGGGAAAGGGCTTAGAACGATTAAAAAAACCCGAATCTGACTGAGAAAATGTCCATGGAGCTCAGGAAGAAAATGTGTTCAGTGCTCACGTCTGATTATGTTTCCTTCTCACCATCTGCTTGACGCTGCGCGCATTCTCGGTGAGCTCGTTCTGACACTCCCACTCGGAGGTCCTCGAGACGTACGTTGTAAGGAAGCGCCACAGCTCTCCCCATTGCTTTCCCGTCCCTAAAGGAATGCGCCCCTCCCCACCCACTCACAAAGACTGACCGGGAGAAGGCCAGGAAAAAGCATGCATGCAATACTGCAAAATGAGACTGTCTCTCTCTTGAATGTCTCTCTCTTGAATGGATCCTCTGCATCCAAATGTGGAGGCATTTCTGATGCATCATCCACAGCAGGTCCATCACGCTTCCTCTGACACAGAGGAAACGAGCCACAAACCCCTTCAGACAGCCCCAAGGCCCTCCCAGGGACAGGCGATGAGAGAGATTACTTAGACTTCGGCATAACCATGGGGAAAGGGAGTCAGAAAGATCAATGGAGCCAACTGTGTCTCCCCGGTGGTAAAGCTGGGCTTCTTTCCCGGGTCCTTGTGCTCCAATCTGGGCTCTGGGCTCCCCGGGGCATCCAGGTGGGCAGAAGCGTCTCTGCACTGCTTGGGTCATGGACTGGGAGCGGGGAGAGCAGCTCACCTCTTCCTGGTGATTTTACTTTCTGTTTTTTTAGCATCAGTGTTTGTGCACCGCACGTATCAGAGTCAGCGACTAAATTTTACACATTATTTCCTCAAGCTATCATTAGCTGTTTGGGAATCACAGTGACACTAATTAAGGTTAGAGACAAATCATTGTGAGGACGGGAGATGGCGGCAAGTGGAGCATTCAGAAAGACAGGAGAAACCCTGGGTGAGATGGTCCACTCGGTGACATCCTCACAGCTGAGCAAGTCTTCTTATGGATACTCTGGAGCTGAGTCCCCAGCCTGTAGCCCACAGGCCATGTGGCCCCCAAGCGCTTTCTGCACAGCCCTCCAACCTGCTTGTTTACTGCTATCACCTTCAAGGCATTTCCCCCCAGAAACACAGTGTCCTTCCTGCCTCAAGCAGACCATCTCATGCTTCCTTCCCTGTCCCTTTCTTCCAAAAAACACCATCGCTAGACAAAAGGATTCCACATTAACGTATTGTTCCACAATGGATTGCATTCAAGTTAACATTTCTTTGTTGACTCTGAATGTTTATTTTTGATCTAGATCATTAGGTTACCTTTATTACATTTTGATTTAAGATGTGGCCCTCGTTAGGCACTGGACACTCTAGAGGCGCTCCAGAGTCGAGAAAATTGCTAACCTTCAGGGTAGAAAACATGGGCTGGATGGACCGGCCACCTGGCCTGGAATAAGTCCACTCCTGCTGTTACAAGCTGCTTCCTTTGCCGAATTGTGAGACATTTCAGAGGCATGGAAGATCCCTGTGGATGGAAGTGCATTGGATGGTCGTGGCATCTTTGCAATATTTGTCTGAATATTTGCTTGCTTGTTTTGTTTTTTATAGTGCCCAGTCGCTCTCTGGAGAGTTAACAAATGCCTTCCAAAAATTAAAAATTAAAACACACAAACACACACAGCAATTGCAACTGAACCAGTGCAGAAGCATAGCAGGGGTTCGGAATAAAATGCAATATTAAAACAATGGCGCTATTAACTTGGGGGCATCCTAACACCACAGGCAGCAAGTTCCAAAGAATATAGATCCTGCAGCCCCTTCCCAAAGCTGCACCCCCGGCTCATTTCCAGTCCGCTCCAGCCAGAGACTCCCTGTGTTTGCACACCAGTCTCACTACTTCTAAATGGAAACTGCCGTCTGGTTTTTCGGTGCTGGTCTCTCCCTCACCTGGGCAGAACACTGCCAGCTTCTCCATTCTGCAGTGGGTCTCTCCACCACTGCCAAGCTGCTTGTTGTCCCACCATCAGATTCCACTTTGGGGACTCCATCATCTAGCAGTTCCTTTGGAGAAGGGCTGAAGATCAACGTGTGGCGTGTCCACTGTGCCTGGGCATGAACTCCAGGTCAGCCCCTGCCTGAAACTAACTAGTGTAGACAGAGGAACCAGCTTCCTGTGTCCATAGATCTCATGGAAAACGGATCATGGATCTTGGACTCTGAGCCAGCAGCAGCCTAAAACAAGGTGCACAGTCAGCACTGGTCACAATAGGCCTTTCTTGTGCCTCATCATGCCTCCCTCCCCTCCAGCGAGTGAACTCCTCTCTCCTTGTGCTCCAGCAGAGAGCAAAGCCCTTCTTCCTTCCTCGCAGTGCCTGAGGCAGCTTTCTCTTGAAGAATGCCCTCTTCCGTTTGCTAATTTCTCCCAGCCTGCTGAAATAAGCAACCGGCACTGAAGCTCGAAATTCAGGGCGCGCCCTGAATATTCCCGATTTGCACAAGGCAACGGGTCGGGTCGTGCACACCCTGATCTTGGCCCTCTGTCACCTTACAGACTTTGGAGAGGTTGGGCTGGGAGAACAACTGGAACAAATTCCATGCGGTGCTTCCCAAACCTTCGGATTTATGCAGCAATGAGAAGTGGCTTAATGCTACGTGCATTTGGAAAAGTTTGGTCTTCGCCCCCAAGCCTGGAAAAAAAATGCCACCTCACTGCGTCGTTCCACTTTGAGAAGAACGATGCCTCCCTCCTCGGCAAGGTGCGCACGGTATTTTGCGGAGCAGCGTGGCGATCCGCGTCCTGGAGCCTCTTTCTGCTCCTCCCGGCCCACAGAAGCGAAGGGGCTGGTGCTGAGCCTTCACTCACTCGCTGCACTGGGCCAAGGGAGGCTTCAGGAAGACTCCTCTCTTACGCCCCTGCGGAAGCCTACAGGCTGACGAGGGACGCAGAAGACTCGCCACCGTGAGGGTCTAATTGCAAATATGGAATGATAATTAACAGCAAACATGTACCAGTGTTGTGACGGAATGGCCAATTTGTCCTGCTAACGGCTGTCAGGCCAGGTGAATTCCGCAGGCTTGACATCCTCATTAACGGGGCCATGTTCCAGTCATCTGCAAATTGGCCAGACCCAGAACACGGTTGGCACGAGCCAGAGGGGATGAAAGAAGATCAGACAGAGCGGGAAAGAAGGAGCAGGAGGGGAAAGGAGCAGCAGCCACTGCAAAGGTGCGCCTGGAAGCACTGCCTGCTCCGTGCTAACGATGGAGCAGATGCTTTGGCCTCATTTCCCAAAAGCGCTTATTTGCAAAGAGTAAATATGTCAGAGGAAATGGCTTAGCAAGTTAAACACTCATTGCCTCTTCCATTCAGGTTGTGCCATCAATAAGAAAAGCGATGCATAATATCTACCTTCCAGCAGGGATCTGCCGGGCCACAGAGCGCAACATTAAGCTCGGAGGTGTTGGACTAATGACGGTGGGTCCATTTTGTTGTAATGAATTGTTTGTTAGAGTGCATCGTAAAACGCAACAATCATCATTCACAACACCAAGCTGGAAAATCCAGCGTGGAGGCGAAGGCAACAATGTGAGGTAGGCTGGTGGCCCGTGGCAAGCAGCCACCGAAGGCTGCCACGGAGGACCAGGAAACAGGGGAGCATGGGTGCAGCAGTCCTCTCATCCTGCAAACTCCTGCTGCATTTTGTGCTCTTTCCCATGATTTATCCTAGTTTTGCTAGTCCAGAAGAGAGTTGGGAGTTATGCAAAGCACTGGATCCCTGATCCAGACCACTGGAAATGTTCATCCGCCACCTACTGGCTGCACTAATTATAGCATGTGCCAATCACACACTTCCAAGGTTCCATGCCTGTTTTTGGGCTTCCACAAGAGCTAGAAACTTTGGGAGGGGGTTAAAAAAAAATACAGAATACAGAAGTTAACATTCATCCTTCGATTCTTTGAGGTTTAGTTCTGTGCTTCTGCAGAACTGCAACGTACTGTGAATATCTGAGGGTGCTTCTTATTTCTTACCTAACACATAATAGAATCTTTTTAAAAATGCTCAGTGATTAATTTCCAGTTTTCCTAATTATGTAGGCCAACAGATACTTTATTCTCCCAGGAGTAGTTGATGTGAGTACTTCGAATCAAGTTCCTGGTTTTAGACTTGAGCAGCATGCAAAAGGCCAAGCCATCTGGCAGCCGCTGGCGTGTAAATTTATGCACTGTGGCAACAGCCCTTCCTTAATAATGACATGGAATGCTGCACGCTAGTTGTGTGTGCATGTATGAAGGTGTGTGTGTGTGTTTACCTGACAAATTAAGGCAAACTGTCATGATCTGATACCAAGCGAAGCGAGTAATTCCTTGGGGAACGCCTCACACAATTCACTCAGCCCTTTCTGTGGCGACGTGATCCATCCAGTCCCAAGCTCACGCCCTGTCCGTTCCACCACATGGCGCCAGTTGTCCTGACCACTTCCACTCGTACTGGATGGGATGAGGGACACAAATTGACGTGCCATTGAAAACCTTCCACCTCTCCCGAACGCTCCGGAGTGCAACACTTTGTAGACTTCTTTTAAAATACTCGTGCCAAAATCCCAAGTATTGTTCATCTCCTACCTCATGATACAAAATGGTCCCGGGAGAGGTTCTACCATCACTTGAGGTCCCAGTTCATGGAAAGCAGCAGTCACAACGGGCGTGGAATGCGCCCCTTGTCTGTCGGAAAGCAACCGAAATAGCAAAAGCTGAATGAGGTAATTGATCTTTTCACCAAGTGGCATTTTGAGAACTAATGGAAGGCAGAAATCTGAAGGTTCTTCACAAGGAGAAGGATGGAGTCATCCTATAGCTGTTTCCCACCATCCGAAGACGTTGCTCTAGGGGACTGGGGACTGCCCCCTCCAAGGACGAATTGGAGATCCGTGCCTGACCTCCTGCAGCCAGCCTGGAAAGACATGGGCTGGTTGCTCCTGGAGGCTGGAAAGCCAACCGCAGAGAGTGAGGGAAGGGGGCACTGTGGCGGGAGGGGAGGGGAGGGGACTGGCGAGGGCAGGACTGGTGGCCCCGAGCTTTTGCCGGCTGCTTCCCTCCCACTAGAAAGCACCCTGGCTAGATGAAAAGGCCCTTTAGCAGGAAACACTGGGAGGGAGGATGAGGGGCAAAGCGCTCCCCTCTGGCTGCTCCTGGCCTGCCTGGCTGATCAAAAGCCTGCAAGTTCAGGGGCAGTGGATCGCACCGCACACTCACACAGCCACGATCCTCGAACGTCAGCCAGCACGGCTTCTCTGGAACGCTCCCTTGTTCATGACCCAGCTTTTCTCCCAGGCAAGGCACAGCTGCAGACATTGTGCTTCCAGGGCAGCGGGATGTTCCCATGGAAGCATCAACACCTGCCCAGATAGGGTTGGTTGAGCAAGGTGCATCTCTTCGCTACTAGCCGGCCTGCAGCAGCATCGGGGCTCCAAGCGCCACCGTGTCTCTGCTGTCCAAGATGGCCGATCTCATGTGGCCTCCACCCAGACATCCCCGTGCCCTCGGAGCTCAGTCCTCATCCCCACCATGGCTGGGACAAAAGCATTTTCCAGCAGCGAGCGACCGTTCCCACCGCAATGCGGTGTCTTGAGGCGGCTGGGCTTTGGATGGGCTGCCCCTCAAGTCAACACAGACAGCGGTGGGGGGCCGTGGGCGTTCTTCAAGCCCTCAAGTTTCCCTCCCAGCTCGAAGCCAGCTGAATCTTGGGCAGGCAGTAACATCTCGCAAGCTTCTTCCAAGATCCCGTACAAAACATGGGCCTCTCCGCTCCAGCCTTCTCGTTCTTCCATCACGCCAGTGTTGAGTTGCAACCCGCTGCTGCCTTTTGCCTCTGCTTTCTTTGCCCTTCGTGATGGAACAAAAGCATTTTTCAAGACTTATTTCCCAGCTGCTGCTCAGGGAAGGGGAGAAAAACAACATCAAATTAGTTTGAAGGGTTTTTACGGAGTGAAAATGGCATGTCTGAAAAGAACAATGGAAGCTCACTCTTACTGAGGTAAGTGTTTAAGGCGGGATGCGGAGAAAGACCAACAGTTCAGTTTGTTTCCATCATGTCAGATCTCTGTGGAAAATGATTCCCTCCACCTCCCCTTGACTGCTAATGATTTTAAGCTGTAAGCTCGAGGATGTGGAATGGGTGCCACAGACTGCGTGTTAAATCGATAGCGCCAGAGTCATTCATGCGCCAAAAAAATGAGGAAGGAGCAGAAGAAAGCACACATTCCACATCTGTTTGCTAAGCAGGTAATTTAGCACTTTCACATCAACAGAGAGACAGGAAGAAGAACAGAATTTCCCAAAAGGTTGAGGAGGAAAAATGAGTCTTGTGTGTGCGTGCGTGCGTGCGTGGGCAACCATGACCTATGCCAGATTTTCTCTGTCTTCCAGTGGGCAAAAGCTAAATTGCTAAACCAGTTTTTAGGCTCTCCGGAGCAGGAGGACAAAAGGAAGGTGGGTTTGTCGGATTCCTACGTACAGGTAGAAAAATGTCATAGGTGTGGATTGTACCTCTGAAAGCACAAACATTCAGGCAGATCAGGGAGGTCTGGAGTGTTTGTTCTCAGTCTGGTGTCAAACTTTCCACCCAGAGCAGCAACAGATGTGGCAAAAAGAAAATGAAGTTGGGGGAATCTCTCCAAGTAACCAAAAGGCCAAAATCCCCCTCCTGTCGAAGCGGCAGCTGTGGAATTCCCTGCCTCAGGAAGCTAGCAACAGCCACGATTTCCTCTTTTTAGCACCTGCTAAAGACATTCTTGTTCAAGGATGCCTTTTGCAGACTAGCCGTGTTTTTACTGTTACCTTGTTTTTAATGTTTTACCATATTGTCATTATCATTTCATTTGTTTTGACTTTGTACTTCACTGCTGCCGAATCTGCAGCAGCGGCATAAAAATACTGTAAATAAATGCATGCAATTTTGAGATGAAATAGGCTTAAAAATAAGCCGATACACAGGCAATGTGATGTGGAAAAAAATCCCAACCATAGCAAAGAAACAGGGTCCCAGTCTATAGATCATAAAGATTTTTTAAAATATGCAAACAGGTTTTAAAATGTGAAACATTTCAGGATAAAATGCCATTTTCATTTAAAAAAAAAAAATAAATAAGACCAGGCCTGCAGTACCTGCAAGCCAAACCGATCAGGAACAGAAAAGAAACGAGCATTAAGAGAAGAAAGTTGTGTGTTTAAAGGTGATTGGAGGACAGGTTTATAAATTAAAGATTTGCAGATTGATGTGGAAACAAAACAGAACGGCCTTTGGCCTGGACACATGGAAACATGAAGTGGAGAAAAGCTGATTTTCCCATATCTGTGGTAAATTATCTCCATGTGCACAACATTTTCCAGGGGTTTTGCTCACAGATTTCAGAGGGAAGAAGAGAGATGACAAAGTGAACTGTTTGGTATGGTGATTAAAGCATTGGACACTCCAGGCACGGTTCCCCATTCAGCCATGAAGCCCAGTGTCTTTGGGCCAGTTCCTGCCACCTAGCCTACTTCACAGGGTTGTTGTGAAGATAAAATGGGGAGGAAGCGGACCATGTAAGTTGCCTTGGATTCACTGGAGGAAAATGGGATATAACGGTAATAATAAATATATAAACAGGAAAGGAGCACTTGGCTCGTATGGTGTTGTTTAGTCTTACGTGCACTAGAGTTTAAAGAATATCTCGTATCCGGCAGTGATATTCAACAACAGTGTGGAGGACATGGATCAAAACATGCCAGTCAGGATGCAGAGCCTTCCATGTGGGAAATGCTGCTCTTAACAACACTCACTAGGATTTCCGAGAGCTTTTTGCAGAATGTCTGAACTCCTCTCATGTTTCACTCGAGGGACAGCTCAAGGGGAGCTTAGCAGATCCAGTCAGAAATATTGCCAAACTTTTCTGGTCCCTTCCATCCGGCCTTTCCAAGCAAGAACATCAAATTTCACCTGGAGATTTTGCTTCGGATGAAATCTGATGAGAGCTTTATCCCCAAACATTCTTAATTCCTGCTTCTTCCATGAGTTTTGGCTCAGGATGGAGGAGACACACGGTGTCAGGACCAGGGGGGAACCAGATGCAAAGGGCAAAGCAGTTTCCTTCCATCCCTCTTTGATATTCATGGGCTGCTGGCTGCCTGAGCTGTAGGCCTCCTCTCCGCAAAAGGGCATTCGGGTGTCCCGGGGGCCGCTGCTCTGGATTCTCTCTCTCTCCCTCTGATCTTGCTTGGTTCAGAAGTAATGCAGCTGCATCCTGCAGACAGAGAGAAGGGAGGGGCACAAGGGAGCTGTGGAGCAGCTTCACGTGTACCGGCTGGCAAATAAATTTGTGCACTAGAAATTCACGTCAGGGCGACTTGATGGAATTAGCTGCTGGCTCAGCACGGAACAACCGGTGAGGCTACCGGCCTGTTCTTCCAAAACACTTTTGGAGTCTCAGAACACTCTCTCGGCTGAAATGCTTAGGAATCTTCTCCAGGAAGAGCGATGAGCCAGTCAAGTGAAGGGGATTAATAGAGACAAGTTCCTAGGTCAGCTCGGGAGGGATGGGTGTGGTGATGGGTGGAAGGGGCGATGGAGCTGGTTCTTTCTTCGGTTTCGTTTTAGTCGTGGGGAAGAGAGCTGAAGGCTTGCGCAAAAGGCTCCAAGGAAAAGGTGGACTCTGAGCAGAGGTTGGAAGGCAGAGAGAAAGAGGCCATGATGACCTGGTTCACACATAATGCTGATCCATGGTTTATTTGACCCATTGTTAACTCAGAGATGGTAATCCTACCCAGGATCTGCCTGACAGATGGAATGCAGGTCGCTTTCTCAAGCAACACGTTGTTTGTTCCCTGTCCCTTCAGTTGCCGAAGGTGCTTGTGCACCTGGCACGTTTTTCGCAACTGCTTTTGGCTTACTGCCTCTCCAGCCTGGCACAACAGCCACCTTCCACCACCAAAAAACTTGGGATCTCTTTCTGGGCTGTGTGTGGGTTGTTTTTGCTCATTCGCGTATTGCAACAACCTAGAATTCAACAACTTGTGGGCCAAATGAACCGTGGTTAGCATTATGGGCAAGCCAGGTCTGTGCAGCAGCACACACCTGCTACCCTGAAGTCCGGCACTCTTGCCTAGCCCGGGTTACCTGCTGGTTTAGACAGAACCCCTGGTTTGGTGCTGCTGATGTGCAGCCCTGCTGTTTGGCATGGTGGGGAGAAAGATCCTGAAAAAGAGGGAGCTTCGGGCTGAAGCAGCAGGGCCATATTCTTGGGGCCACGGTGGCTCTTCTTGGTTCTTGGGGCCACAATGGCTCTATGCAGAGAAACCAGGACTAAAAGAGGACTTCTGATCTCCCAGCCTTGCCTGGGAGCGTCTCAGAGGAACCACATGCTGGAGCAGGAGAAGCACCTCGCTCTGGCCAAGAATGGCTCTCCTCCCCAGCCTGGCTCATTGAATAAGAACAGATGGGAAGGGAATGATGGTATTTGCAGTCCTGCGCATCTGGAGGCCACGAGGTTGGGCTGGGCCAAGCAGACCCTCCAATTGTAGCTGAAAGCTCTTAGCAGGGGCATTCCAACCCCTGAGAACGAGGAGACAAACCTGCGCAAGCAAGAAACAGCGTAACTGAAGGCCAGGGAAGAGAGTGTGGCCATGTGGGGAACCCCAGTGAGCCATCCTGGCTCCCCAGATGTCCCTGGGTTCAGGAACTGCCCGAAAAACATAACTGCCCTACAGCAGGTCGTCACACCTGTGTGCAAAACGAGAGCCACGCATCACACCTTGCCTTGGTGTTCTCACACAGCTGCAGGCCACGTAACCCCAGCAAGTCTTCTGAGGACATCTTCCTTCCCTCCCACCTGCCCAGCACTCAGCCCCTCCCTCTTGCTCACGAGTAGAGCGACCCATCACGCGGCTGGGAGCAGTTGGGTGTCAATATACCAGCCCCCTAGAATGGCTGGGAACGGGGGGCCGCAGCCACACCGTGTCCCTGAGCGGGAAGCCCGAGGCTCCGGCATGGAGCTTCCCACTACTGCCTCTCAAGGGACAGTTGGAAAGCACTTCCAGAGCTGCCCGGTCTTTTTCCACAGAATCTCCTAAAAGCGTCCCCACCCCAAATGCCACCCCGTTCACTGGAATGGATTTTAATTGTCACTGCTGCTGGCACTCCTTTCGTCCTTGGCAACGCGATTCTATTCTTCTTTCCTTCTTTCTTTCTACTTTCCATTGTTCATTTTAAAAACCCAAAACAAGCCTTATGATAAAGTATTCTGGGTGACAGGATCTCCCTCTAGGAAGCATTGCAACAAATTGTCACATTAAAACTGATTGATCAGGCCGGCGGAGCCAAGGAAATTAATGTTCTTGAAGTCTTTGCTAAAAATAAACTCCATCCAGGAATTGCCTCTGTAGCTGGAAACATTTCACCAGTGGGTCCCTTTACTGACGTCTTGTACCAGTTCCACAAAGACAGGAAGTCGCTTGGCTCCAGCCCCAATTATTCAAGAAGTGGAGTGGTTAACCCATCCTATGTTCAAATCCCTGCTCAGGAATTCTCACCTTCTCAGTCACAGGACTACCTCGCAGGACTGTCCTGTGGATGAAATGAGATAAAGCCAAATATTGTGCAGTGTGATGCAGAGGTGAAGTGGCTCCAAACTGAATGTGTCTCTTGATGCTTTACCACACTGGTTTTCTCGCAGTGGCTCTTTCATCCTGAGGGCCAAATTCAGCTCTGGAGAAGCACTTGGATTTCTGCAAGGGGTAAGGCCACAAAAGCTCAAAAATACCAGTATATTTCAACTCGAAGTTCTTAGCACCTGTTAGTAAACCTTAAGCGAGCCGATCCAGGCTTCTGGAATGAGGAAGAACCACGCAAGGCCAAGAAATGTGGCTGGAGGGAACTGTGGGGCCACAAGAAGGGCCTTGATCCTCCAAGGGCCAGACCAGGGTCCCCATGGGCCAGATTTAGCCCCCAGGCTTGGGAATCAGCAACCATTGCCCCAGGGGGTGGAGGCTGCCTGTTTATTCCTTTTAAAAGAAGCATCTTCTCTCTCTGCCTTATATCGACACCGAGGGATTTCACATACGCCAAAACACTGAAGAAGCCGAGAGTTGGCAGCGCTTCAAAACCTCTCAGACTTTGCTTTCAGAACTGGAAACCGGCCCAGCTTCAAGGTCTCAGTTTCACCCTGAAAGCTTCAAGGTGAGAGGCTGCCTCCCTGAGGCCACAGCAGCTCCGAGATGCTTCCTGGAGAACCACCTGGGAGAAGGTCAGTTTGGGGGCAGACGCCCTGCCGGGAGGGATGTTGGAGGCTCCAGCAATGGAGCTAAGAGCAGCAGCGGCCGCTTCCTGCCAAGTTCGCTCACTCGCTCACTCACTCGCCCTCTGGCGCCAACTCCAGCCAGGGCTTGGTTGCTCCATGGGGTGATTCCTGCAAGACCGAAGAAGCAAAACCAGAGAGCCATTTGGATTCTTCTGTGGAGTCGGCGGGGGAGGCAGAGAGTGGACCCCTTTGCTGTTAGCAGCCATTTTCTCACCAAGCCCCATGTGGCTGCAGTTCCTTTCGGAAAGCCTCTCCTCGCCTTTGATCAATACCTGATGACCTCCCACCCAAGAGAGCTTCCGAAGATGGCAGGCAAGGATGGTCCATCTCGGAGGTGAACCTCCCATCCGGGAACGCTTTCCGCCCTGCGCAGAGGCGGTGGTGGAGGGTGGCTGACGAGGGCTGGAGCCCTGAACCTTCCATGCGGCGCCCCGAAGTGCACCATTTTTCTCCAGCCTTTCTGTACTGTTTTTTCTGATCCCCATTGTGTTTTTAATGCTTGCTTACATTCTGCAAGCTGCCCTGAGACCGTTTTATTGGTAAAGCAAAATGGAAGGGTGTTAACGAAATTAATGTGTCTGCACGAGTCTCACTGTGACACACAACCACTCAAATGCTTCCACTATATTTCCCCTGGCTTTTTATACTCCATCTTTCTCTAAGAAAGAATTGAGATTCCTTATTTTACCTTACGCTGTTACAAAACAGGCCGTTCCCTCTAAGAATCCTGTGGGCACAGCAGAAATAACGGAAGAGGGATTAAGGAAAGGGCAGGCAGGAGCTACAGAGAGAGGGAAACAAGGCGCGCTTGGTGCCTGCACTGAAATCTGGCCTGCCACAAAACGTCTTGGCAAAATGTTCGATTTGGAGAGCAAAGGGTGAGCACAGGGGAGGAGGCAGAAGGGCAGGGCAGGGCCAGATGCTCTGCGGAAGATGGTCCCAGGAGCGGTGCGAGCTGGGAAATGGAGGTGCAGAGGCAGGGGGCTGAAAGGAAGAAGCGCTGCTAATAAACCGAGTGTGGGTTGTGTGAACCCCTCTGTGTTTACCAATCTTGGTTTCTTAACCAAGAGCAACCCACAGTCCACAACCCAGCAACAGACCATGGGGCCTCTTGTTTGGGCTTAACAGACCATGGTTTGTTGGCATGGCCGAGTTCAGCTGATACAAATGCCCGTGGTTGGACAAGAACCCACACTCAACCCATGATCATTCCATGTTGGCTAGTCGAGCCGGTGCTGTCTGAGGAGCAAGGAGCTGATGGATGGATTTGCAGAGGGGGAAAAGGCCTGAAGGGGAAGGAAGAGGGTCCAAGAGCAAGGACAGGGCTGGGGTCACCCCCAGCGGTGCCCATGGACAAGAGAGCGTGTGCTCCGTTGGGATGAAGCAAGTGGACAGCTCCGGATTTGGATCGGGGGTTGCCATGGAAACATGGAAGCCAAGGAGTCCGGTGGGAGATTGCACGCTCCCTTATTAACGTCCAGGCTCTGCCTGGAGGTGCCTTCTTTTCCACATTATCCCTTTAATTGCCCAATTAATAAGCAATAAGGCTATTACGAGTCCAAGCCGGGTTGCTATAGACCAGCGGCGGCCACAAAGCAATGACAAGCCTGCCAGAGGGAAAACAGGCACATGCCTCAAAGGTTCTCAGGCTTGATTTTATTCTCATTTGTAAGCAATGACGATCAGATGATAACGCTTGTTACTATTTACATTCGACACTGATTCTGGCTGCAGTTTCAGCAGCACTGGGTCTCTGGCATAATCAAATTAGCTGTTGCTGTGGAATAGGAGCACTTATGAAAGTTGGAAGGTGATATCAGTGGGAGCTCAGGAGCAAAATGCCAAGAGAGCGCAGCACGGCAAGAGAGGTGAGCGGAAGCTCCCCAGATCTTCCCGGCTGGGCTGTTTGTTTTCTCATGCAGAGAATATGAGAGGCCCGGAAAAGCCCCATGGCAAGTTCCTGGCCCTGAGAGGATGGGGAAGAAGCAAACTCAGCTTGGCAAGCTTCCGCCATCTTGCTCCCATGGTGTCCTGGCTCCCAAGTGCCACCAGAAGAGTTCGAAGGACACATCCTACCCTGAGGGAATGGGAAGGAAAGAGAAGGAGCTTGAACTCAACAGATGAGGAACTGCAGAGGAATGAAAAGAGGAACAGCCTAGCAAAGAATATGCACAACCAGAAGGACGAGAGAGGCAGGGCCTACCTGAGCTCAGAGGACACGAGTATATTCCTTCCACCTGGGCAACTGTGAAATCCAGTGGAAACGTCCATTCTGGTCCACACAGTCACCCAGGAGCATCCAGCTAGCTAGCTTCAAACAGCGGACCAACCTGGATCTTTAAGTGTCTCCACACACGTCTCCCCTCCCAATGTTCCAGCGGTGGGAAGAAGGGCTTGCCTGCCCGTCCCTCCACCCACGATCACGGCCTGAGCAATCCCTCATCCCATCATGCACCGCTGAAAGCGTTGCTCTTTCCGTTCTGCTCAGCAAATCCTGCCCGCCCCCATCGAAGCTCCCAGATGGTGATTGTTCTTTTAGTCCCAAGTCTCTTAGAAAAGCATTGGCCATCGTATGCAGCTAAAACATTGCTTAGCTCTCGCAGCTTGTCTCCGGTGCTTCCTGAGCAGAGGGGCAGCCCATAAACCTGCCAATAAATTCTTCAGAGAAAGGCAGGCAGCGGGTGGTATCTTCAGCACATGCAGTCAAATGTGTGCATCTTACAGGTAGGACACATCCGTGTTCTTGCTGGAGATTTAACTGTAAGAGATCTTCCTGTGGAAGCAGCTGCATGGTGGTGGCCCTCGCAATTCGCAACAGCAATTTTTTAGCAAGGTATTCCCACCTGACAAAAATAGCGATGTCAGATGGGCAAGGCAGTGCCCACCCAAAGGAGCCTTCGCTGGTGAAGTTGGAGGTGGGTGGACTGGGCAGGGTGCCTGTTATTTCCACGTAGCCAATTGGTGGTGGTGTCCAGGGCAGCCTTTCCAATGCCCCCAGGTCCAAAGCATTGCTCAAAGTCCAGGGCTGCAAATGAAAACGTTCTCCCACATTTGAAGGTTGCCCCCAGATTGCCAATTTGGCCACTCGCATTTTTCTTGCCAAGCTCCTCATCCAACAACTGGATGGAGGCTGGGAATGGGAACTGTCACGCCATCGTTTAAAAGCAGAGGGCTTCCTGCTGCCATTCAGTGCACATCTAACCGAAAGTTAGGCCAAATTACTACAGCAGCTCTTTTGTTTGGGTAGATATTCATAGATGATGTTGGTGGCTGTTTTATGCCCTGTTTAATGGCTTAGCAAATGTAAAAACTGAAATTTCATAAAGGTGTCAGATGAAAATACTACATACCATTGCATGCCATCTATTAAATGCTGTCCGCTTCTGGATACTGTTGCATGATACATGCCAAATGCAACCCAAAACTACCCATTTCTGAAAGCATAGCATCGAATACTGTTAAAAATGAAATACCACAATGAAGCAGCTATTAAACTGCAGCAGAGAGTAGCTGAGGTATATTGGAATACCATATCATAGGATGCCAAATGCAGGTATTGTCTGCTAAGGTTGTTGAGTGGGAATTGGCAAAGCCCAGACTCTTGACAAAATAGATGGTTTGTTTAAGCGGAGCCTGAGAGCCAAGCCATCACTGAGGGTGGTACATTCCATACAACTGGGAGAGGAGACAAAGAAGAAATGAGAAGAAATCCTGCAGAATGTCCACAATGCAGATATTGTGTGGATATATAAGATTCTTGAAGAGGATATCAAGATTAGCAACAATTCCAATGGAGAGCCGGAGATGATGTCAAATACTCCATTGCAGAAAAATTGCCTGGAGCATTTTTCTTCTGTTAAGAAAGTTAGTTTTCCTACAAAGAGATTGTCAAAAAGAGAAGCTACCAGTGTTCTAAACAGATTTTGCAACATCTCCCGTGGAAAAAAGAACTGGAGATTATGAAGGCTGATGAAGAGAATAATCCTCCATGTTGTTGTCAGACTCTTCAATGCACCAGACACTCAGGTACTGCTCTTAAGAATTCAGCTCTTCGTTTAGCCAAAATAAAGATGTCAAACCGTTGAAGAATATTTGTGAACTCATGAATAGTCAAAGATCAGCTAGAGAATATTCTGCAGCAAAAGAACCAGACTCATTTCATCCTTCAGCCAAGTTTAGTTTGGGCAATGGATCAGTGAGATGTTAGTTGGATCTGAATTTTCTTTCGAGGTAAACATTGGAGTGGATGCCAGTTTCCGCCCAGAGAACAAATTCCATTTCAGAGAAACCCTCAGGACCATCTCCCAGTGATGCTGAGGGCGATGCACAGAACGGCCGAGCTGAACGCTCCGGCTGCCAGTGATGCAGTCCTAGGAGAGACATTTCAACCTTTTTGAATGGGGGGCACGTCAGAAAAGAGGGTGCCGACAGCTTGGGGGGAGGGGTGGGGTCCGGGGAAGAGGTGCGGGCATCTGCAGAGCACCTGGAGGGCAGAGTCGGCCACTGCCTCCACACTCTCCAGGCCTGCCCTAGACAGCTCCTGCTAGTCAGTCTGGGGAGCCAATTTCAACGGAGCAGTCGGTCCAGCCTCCTTGGCCGCTTTCTGTGCTCCACCAGCTGCCGTCTCTCCAAGGCCTTGGCCGGGTGGGCAAAGGTGCCCCCCAGGAGGGTCCTAACTTTTAAAATAAGCTCACAGCTCACCACTGTGGCTTTCTAGAAGCTTTCCAGCCTTGCCTTGCTGGCCCCTGAACTCCAGTGCAGGCCCTTCTTCTGGAATGAGGGCTCATCTAGGGCTTAGGCTGTGAGAGGGACACAAGATCAAGCCGGTTGTGATGATCCAAGGCTTCTTTAAAAAGCTACCTGGGAGAATGACTTGCCTGTGTGGCCATTGAGGATGAAGCCAAACAGGAAAAAAAAAAACGCCTAGAGGTTTCCACCCGTAATGCAGAGCCGAGTGTAAACTCTCTCCCTTGGGTTCCAAACATTTGTTTTCGAAGGACAATATTGCTGGAAACTGTTCACTTCTTCATTCAGGGAGTTTAGCGGGGCAGGAATCCAGCTCTTTTCCCATTCTCTGGAAGAATTGCAGGTCGTCTTGAAACATAACAAGACAAGCTTGTCTCTCAGAGGAAGCCATATAAATCATTCATACTTTGTGAATTTTCTAGATCCCCAAAGCTTGGAGACGGATTGCAGTGAAGGCTAAAGCAGCAAAAGAAGCAATTCCTGTCAACAGCCAGCCTGCTTTTTGCTGAACAAAACCCTCCTGGATCAGTGTATGCTTAAAACAAAAAGGAAGTGCAATACCGAGGATTTGTTGCATCTAAGTAGGGACACCACTCGGTGTGTTGCTTTGCTTGGTGCTTTGGAGAGTCACAGCCCAAACTCTATTTTTTGCCACATGGGGATCCATCAATGGAGAGAAAAATGATGGAGGTGACAGCAAATGGAGGGCAGAGGGGTCAGGACGCGCACAATTCAGCAACATGTTCTTAAATGCATAAGAAGTGGTGTCAAAGGATGTACCAGGATGGTGGATTTTGAGGAGGGAGCTGAGAGAGCGTGGGGGGGGGGGGGTAATCATGAACAGCCCACAGTTCACAACACAGTAACTATGGATTCTCTTCATGGGTTGTTCATGGTTAACAAACCATGGGTTGTTCATATGACTGGGTTCAGACAACCCATATTTCCAGAGCAACCTATGCTTCAACAACCCACATTCAACCCCTCAGTGGGAGCTATTGCTTAGTTACTTAGTTAACATACTGACCCAAAATCCAAAGGTCTCTCTGAACCAAGCTGATGTATTACTAATCTCTTGGGCACATGAAATAACAATGATAAAGTGGGCAGAAACAGCAGACTTCTAAGATTACCTTCCATTGCATCAGTAAAGTCCACCCTACCCATCCTGACCGTAGGAAGGCTATGTCCTTTCACAGCAGCAATGCCTCCAATTCTTCCAAAAGCCATTTTTCTGCAACCATTGAGGAAAAGCAGGAGAGGTGAGGGCCGTTCCAGCAGGCCATTTCGTAAGTGAATAACTGCTTTCCATTGCTGAGAGCTGCCAAGAGATCTTTTCTTGCTGCTACATTACTTGGAGATCACATTTTTCTAACCACTCAAACTGCAATAGCAGTTTTGTGCCAGCAGGAAATACGATTGTGACCCTTCAGGACACTTTGGTTCCTGTTGCAAAAACTCTGGGAGTAATTGGGTTGGGTGAGTTACAGGGACACTGAGTAGATCTTGCCTGCCGTGTAAATAATGGAACTTTTCCAGCTTCTTCATATCCTTTCGTCCTTCTATTAATTGACTGCCCATGTCCTATTGTTTTGTTTGCACAGCTTCTGCCCCACCCTGCGAGTCTGGAATGCCTCTTTGAAAGGTTGGCTACAGGCAGCAAGAGCCTTAAGCCGGCCTAGGCTGGTATGTTCAGCTCACTGAACTTTGGCTTTGGCAACAACACAGTTGCGATGCAGCCTCAAAGAGCTCCTCCAAAATTCCACCTGGTCCCCCAGCGGAGAGCGATTCAACACCCTGCCATCCCCGCAGCTTCGGTCTGGTCGGCACGGCTCTGCCTACGTTTGAAAGCTCCTCAGAGTTAACAGCTTTTTCCTCCTGAGCTAGCTTCTTAACCACAGCTTGGCGAGCATCTGGAACAGCTCCCAGGAGCTGGGCGGAATTCCTCTGGAAGGGGGCATTGGCCACTGGTCCTCCCTGCCCCAAGAACTGAGACACTTCTTCCCAAGCTGATTACCGAGGCTTTAAAAAGAAGGAGTCCGATGCCAGCCATGTTTTAAAAATCTTTGCTTGACCCGGTGCAGACCGAATCTCCTGGGAAGCCTGCATCGCCGAGGGAGGCATTTTTACTCTGTCCCGGCCCTCGCTGCGCATAGTAACAAATTGAAGCATTTTCTGTTTGTCTCCCAGCAATGTTCATCTCTAAAGATGTTGCCTTGGAAACAGACTTATCGAGGAACGGTGATGCTCCTACATCAGAAATCAATTTGTGTTTGAAAAAGGGGTGCATGCCAAGGAAGAGTGCCAGGTACCCAAAAAAGTGGCTGTTTGCTTTCGTTCGTTCGTTGTGGTTGTTTTAGACGAATGGTAAATGCCTCCTTCCAGCCCATATACCAAGGGCCAAGTTCTGCTTCAGAGAAGTTTTGGGGACCTGCGTTCTGGTGATGGTTGTGGCCAGAGGAAGGGGCCTGGGGGCAAAGTTACAACCAACCAACCAAACGCCCCAGCACATCGCAACTTCAGCCCCCGTGTCGATAACAAAGGGTAACAGGAGGCACTTGAACCTTTGAGGATGGAGCTGCGCAGAAATGGAAACCCAGGATGGAGGCAAGGGGGTGGGGCAGGGAGGGGCTGGAGAAGGGGCAAGGCCATCCGGGGAAGCCAGGAGCACCGGACCGGGACCCCAGAAGGCCAAATTGGGCCCCTCAGCCTGGAGAGCTCCCCTTTCTGTAGTGCACTTGTGGGGAGCTTTCCTGCTTCCGGGAAAGATATGGAAGGACCAGGGTCAACGTGGGGACACCCTTGATGGTGGTGAGCAGTTCTGCAGAAGAGAGGAATCGTTTTCCCTCTTATAGACCAGCGTCCTCCAGATGCACTACAACCCCCACCAGCGTGGTGGGGAACCTGGTCTATTCTTCCTTGATTCTGCACTCTGGGGGACCTATTTGGGGCTGGCAATATGCAGCTGGCAGGGCAGGGCCTGAGCATGTCAGAAGTGGGCAGCAGGCAGTGCCCAGACCCATGCTCAGGACCCCACAGAATGGATCCCACAGTAGAAGAAGAAATGTGTATGAAAATGCACGTGGATTTTCATGCAAAAGAAGGAAGTAGAGAATGGAATGAGGGGAGATTTAAGTCAGAAGGGGCTTTGCAAAGCAGTTCGGAGAGCTTGGCCCAGTGTGTGCTTTGCTGGTTCGTATGGCCTTACCTTGAGCTCTGTTTGAGGACTTCCCAGAAGCCCCGGGCCAACTTTGGGCAGATTCAGCCAGGTTCTCCTTGTGTTCACAGCAACTCACAGAGCTCTGGGTCGTGGGGTGCGGAGTTGCTCCAGCTACTCAACAGGCCAGTTTGGCCGTGTCCAGCACATGCCAAAGGAGTCAGGCATGCGCAACCATCAGCCAGAGCTCCACCAAGCGGAGGGGCCTCCAGAGGCACACGGGGCTCTTCGGGTGGAGATGGCAGTTCACGATCCTGCTCCGAAGCCCGCCGAGGCTCGTCCCTTTGATCAGCACTCCCTCCTCTCACCAGTTGGGCTTATACCCTTGGAAGTGAGCGTGCCCCTCTGGAGAGGGGCTTGGAGGGGCTTGGAGGGGAGGTTCCCTTCCATGCGCCTCCCCCAAGCAAAAGGCAAATCGGGCCGCGAGCTGCACTTCAGAGGAGTCGCGCTGAAGCCATCTGCAAGCCGCTTTGGACTGCAGCCTTTGCTTCCCATGCATAATTTACAGTTCCTCTGCGGCATTTTCTTCTGCTCAGCTGGCGGACTAAAGTTAATAAGAGAGGGGCTTTGTTGCTTTGTTTGCTTTGCAGGCTCTGGCTGGGCTGGGGACCTTGCAGGGTGCTTGGTGCGCTGCTATCCGATGCTCGGCTGCTGGGGCGACTTGGCTCGCATGCCGACGGAGAGGGCGCTGCTTGCCCACTGTGGCACACGTGCCATAGGTTCACCACCACTGCTCTAACCCTACCCTGGCGCTCACCCCTAACCCTAATAGAGGGGTAAAGTTCCATTGAAAATGGGCGATTTTGAAAAAGCCCTCCTTGAGTAGCCTTTTCTGCACAGCTCATCATTTCTGCCCATTCTAAACACAGTCCAACCATCAAAGTCACGCCAGGACACCTCATTTTTCTAAGCCTAACTTTAGGGCAACCTCCCCCAGAGGGGGCCCTCCCAATCTGTTGGACTACAGCTCCCAGCATCCCCAGCCAGGCATGCCTGTGGCCTGGGTGTGCCCATGAGATTAAAGGACCCCCCCCCCCCCAAGCATTCATACCAGGGAGATTTTGCTGCTGAAACTCTGCTGGTGAAATATAATTTGGATTCTTTCAGATGCTCCGGAGTTTGTTTGTTTGTTTTTTAATCCTTCAGAGAGCAGAAGGGAGGGTTCTCCTGCTTTGATGTGGCCACTCAGAATGAGGCGAAGATGCCCCAAATTGACATTTACCGGGCCGATTGTCCAGAACAAATCTCATTTGTTTCCACTTTGTCACTGACTCACGCCAAGTGCACCTGGCTGCCCGGATCAGCAACCTCCATTAGCACGAGGATGTTCTGTCTTCCTTCTAGCCGTGCCTTGGCCTCTTCCTGCACAGACTGGTGTGCTGTGAGGCTGCGCGCTCTGGCGTTCGGGAAGGCGCCTGCCCTCCACAAAAGGATGCGGGCGCTCTCCTCTCGTCAGCACCCCGCTCGCCATGCCCCGGGACGCCTTGCGTTCCCGACGGAAACCTGCTGTGAACACCTTGGGCTAATTCTTCATCTCTGCCCTTTTCAGGCTCACAGCAAATCTGTGTGGGATTGCTTCCAGAAAACACTCCACAAAGGGCCTCAACCGTGCTGCCCACGCGCCGGAGCAATACCGGCCCTGGTCAGCCTCACTCCCGTTCCGTGTTTCTTAGCAAATCCTCTACTGCTTCCAAAAAGAAAAAGCTGCTGGGACAAACGCAGGCACCATTCCTCCACCCCTTCTTGCTACGTTATCCAAATACTAAACACCTGATTCTGCACGAAGGCAGAGCAGTGGCAGCAGGGGCCAAATGCCATCCCGGAGAACCCTGCCCCCCCCGGGCCCACATTCCAGCAGTGGACGGGGCAAAGCCACTGAGAGACGACCTCCCCCACCCCTGGCTTTCCGTCACCTCCATGGCTTAGTCCTGCTTTTCGCAAGCGATCGCATCTCTTTGCCCATCCTGAATTTACCGCACGTTCCCTTGGATTTGTGCGTAACTTGCTGCTGTGGCTGCAGCAGGGAACACACTCGGCTTGCTCTCTGCATGCAGGTGATTTTTGCAAACGCCCCTGGTGTTCACGGGCATAATTCTGCCTGGAAACAAGGTCTGTGCACAACTTGCTTCCTTGCCAAATCATCGGGGTTTTGGCCCCCGCAAATTCAGCAGCGGCATCAGTGACAGCAACAGCCATCTCAGCAGGGGGTGGGGGCAATCACAGGCAAATTCAGCAGGGTGCTCAGACCCCTACAAGTTGTCTATCCCATTCCTCCACGTCAGGCGCATGCAGCTTGTACCGGAACAGGCAGACTCCAGGAAAGGGCTCTTTTCGGCACTGGCTGACAACACCTTTGTTTCCCTCAGCCTTCCTTGCAGGACCAGGCTTGGCTTCTATTAGCTTTCCATTCTTTGCTTTTTTTTCTCAAAAGCTTTTAATATGGTGCTTTATTCTTTTTTATCTTTTATTGCTCACCATTTCAGAATCTCTTTAGATGTGGAGCGGTATAGAAACGTTATATATAAAATAAACAAACAGCCCCTTTCATCTCTTTCTCTGCCCTTTTGGAAATTGCTATCAATAAAAGACTTTATGAAATGTGTTTGTTCGCATGCTTCCTAAATTACAGCACAAAGGCGAAAAAGGGGTGGGTGGCATGTTTTGATTGCCTGTTTAGATCGGATCGTGTGGGGCTGTCATTTTCCGGTGATCAGAGAAAGCTGCTGCACCGAAGCCCATTCCGAAGTGAGCGCACCTTTCTTTACAGCTCCGGATATCCTGAACCTCAGCCCTGGTGCCCCACATGCATTCCAAGGCTCGAGATGCGAGCAGAGATCCAAACGAAGGACAGTCCTTAGGCAAAGCTCTTCCATCAGGCTCGGTTGTTGCTTTTAGCTGAGGCTATGCAGTGTTTTCACCGTGCATCTGTTTCGCTAGATTTCACAAAATCAGTCGTGGACTTAGGGCAGTCCTCTGGGTGTGATGGGCAGCAGAAAGTGTGGGGCAGCTGGAGGGAATATGCTCCTTCCACTGGTACAGGTTGGCTTAGAATGGCTGAAGAAAGAAGTTGAGGTGACACCACCATCTAGTGGAATGCCTGGAAGGTGCCTCTGGCAGCATCTCTCTGCACCCAGAAAGAGCAGAGCATCCATTGCCGCAGCCGGCTTGCACTGCATGCACTGCTTCTCTGCCGCAGCTCCTTCCAAGGAGTGGCATATTCTGGGTGCCCGGATTCTTTTTCCGTCCGAGCATGACGGCCACGCTGGGACCTGGAGAGATTTTTCCAGGCCAATTTTCCTCCCTGGGGACATGGGGACAGCGATGCATGCCGATGGACACATTGCTGCATCATGTACACTAATGTACACTAATAAGAATGTCTGGATATTGTGGGACCCGTTCCGTTTGCCTCCTGCGATTTGTCAGGTGCCCTTTATTCTGTCATCCGCTGATTGATGGAACTGGTGTTTGGGGAGGTGGGATTACTGGTCTGCTTGCTTATTTTCAGGGGTCGACAAGAACTTGTCCAAGGTGCAGTTGTGCTGATGTGCAATTGTGCAAATGCAGCCCCCCCCCCCCGCCCCCGGCAAGGTTCAAAGAAGGATGCAGGTCCACCGAAGCTGCAGAAGGTATTACAGAAAGCAGCCCAAACCCTTCACTGCGGCAAGAAATGCAGTGTCAGGGCCTGAAATTCCTCCCCGCATGGCTGTTTCCTTCCCCTGCCTCAGCTCCTCTCCTGATAAAGGTGCTTTTTCCAAAACAAGCTAATATGAATTCATGTGAGGGGCTTTGCCCCAGTGAATCTGAGGGCTTCGGGTTTCTTTCCAAGCAGGCTCAGGTTGCAAATGCTTTAGTTCAATAAGGAAGTTTGCTCTGTCATCGTTCATACACATTCCAGACCAGGCAGGAAGCTTCCCGCAGTGCTGCTCCCTCTGCGCCACTGTTGCATCTTCTGGATGGTGAAGCAAATGACTCTGGAGGAGACGGGGCGCGTTCTCTAGGGTCTGCCGGGAATCCATGCGGCAGCACGCATTGGATTCACTGCGATGCTCCTGCACAAGCTCTCCAGCAAGTGCGGCTGGGACTTCACCCTTCCAGCCTGCCTGTCTGCCCCTCCTCTGCTCTTTCCAGGGGAAGGATGAGATCACTCCTCCCAAAGCATTCTGGGCACTTCACCTGCTTCTGCCTCCCCCTCCTCCTTCCAGGACCTGTTGCTGCAGCGACGCTGGAAGCCCAGACACAGTGCCTGCCTCGTATCTACCGAGCGAGCGTAATGCCTGCACAGTGCCTGACCACGGGGCGCGAATCCGTATCTGTTAGAGGCGCAAAACAGGAGGAAAGGAAGAGGCCACGGCGTGGAGGAAGCGGCCAAAGCAGCCGAGGAGCAAGTGCATCCACGCCACCCCAACCGTGCTAGCAACCCAAGTGCATGCTGGGAGGAAGCAATCCCTTTTGCAAGTGGAAAAAGAAGTGGACGGTGCCCCAGGAACTCCGGTAGCTGCCAAAAGCTGTACGCACCTTGGCACTTCTCAGGAAATCTTGCCCTAATGCAAAATCGGCAACGTCTTCCCCCCTCACAAAGCCAGCGCAGTGCAGCTGTGGGAACGCCGGACTGAGACAGGGTTCTAGTCTCCGCTTGGCCATGAAGCACCCTGAGTGCGTTCGGGCCAGTCGCAACCCGCTCAGGGCGGCTACTGTGAGGAAGAGAAGCTGCCCCGAGCTCCATGCAAGAGGAAGAAAGACGTGCTTACATTTCATTGGAGCTCATATTAGTAGTAATGGAAATGCCTCAATCGTTCAGCTGCAGCCACGCATGTTTATCTGAAAATCTCTCTCCCAAAGCAAAATGTCTCTTGAGTCTGGGACACACAACAGGACTGACCGGGCGAAGGCAGCCGGCTGTCTCACCTTGTCCCACATTTTCCATCGATTAATCCCGCAGCGCTCAGTGGCATCTGTCGTCTCAAAGGAGCGGGCAGAAGGAACGACCTAAGGACTGACCTGACAGCATTTTCTTCCTCTACGTAGCCAAGGTCATTTTTCGCAGGCCAGACCTCCAAGTTCTCAAGTCTCCTCCAACTGCAAAGGTCGAAGGCGAACCCCCCTCTCTCCCCACAGCGCTTTATACTCACCCACACTTCTTAACCTGATCGCAGATGCAGGGCATGATGTTTCCCACCTCTTTGTGCTTTGGTGATTTGTATGTTTATGTTGTGCTCTTTTCCCACTAACTTGCATTAATAAAATGCTAATCATTCCTAATGCTTCTAATTAATTTCACTTCTTTTTGATGCCCCTCTGCCTCCAGAGAGCATCTCGTGTTGTTGTTGTTGTTTCCATGGCAACCTTCCCTCGTGGAGAGAATGTACATATCCGATGCTCACTTTGGACTCTTGAGTTTCTCACCTAAGCTCTTGAAATTAACCTGGGAGAGAAACAACTGGGATATTTTGCGGGAGACAATGGATGATGCTGGGGAAGCATCCCATCTAAAAGCCCAGAGAACCACTTCCGGTCCATGTCCAGGATACTGGGCTGGACAAACCAATGGACTGGCTCTTCTTAGCAGCTGCCCACGTTCCAGAATGTTTTGGAGAAGCTTTGGAGACATGCAGTGGATGAGAGCTGGTGGAAGTGGTGAATCTTTCTTTGGGAATGGGGAAGGGGGTTTGGATGCTAAATACACTGACGTGGTGTAGAGTGGCTGTCAAGCCCTTCTTGGGCAGGGGTTCAGCAGCTGTCAGCAAATTAATTGGGCCAGCTTTGCCAAATCCCAACAGGACCTCTTCCTACTTCACATATGGAGAAACCAAGCAAGCCGATGGTAGTCTGATGAATAACCAGGGAAAAGCTTTCCCACAAACTGATCCTTAATGCTTGGAAACCAGAACAGAGCCAAGGCAGATGGAGGGATCGCCAGATCCTCCATCTTGAATCAAGACCATGACAAGAAGGTATCGGATGGTTTCCTCCAGTCATAAGACTTGGAAAGGGCCAGCCCCATTCCTCAAGACTCGGTGGTCCACAGATATTTCCCGTCCCAACATCCCCACATACTCCTTTTGTCTGCTCTTAGTTGCACAGGGATCTTTTTCCTCTTTTTTTAATCCTTCGTCTTGCTTGCCATGAAGTCCTCCTGCTAAGGACATGAGAGCAGCCATGCTGGAGCAGCCGGGTCTGTCTGTCCAGCCTCCTAAAAGGGGCCAAGCACTTGCCCCGAGAGCATCACAAAAGCCTTCTCAATCTGAAGCCTCCAGACATGTCGCACTGCAACACTCATCATTCCCAGCCATTGGTCATTGGGCCATTGCTGCTGTAGTCCAATGCATCTGGGGGCACCAGGTTGGAGTAACTTCTCCAGAACATGAAGCGGATGTGCTGTTGTATTGTCCCCGAGACTTTAACCACATCTTCTTTCAATTTGCCGAGTCCATTCTGAAAGCCGAAGTAACCGCTGGGCATTTTAGCAGTGTATTCTACAATACCATTTCACTCCTTTAGGGCAAGCACCGATGGCCCCTAAAGGAAAAATGATGGAACTGCACGGAGAACAAGACTGCCTTTTGCAGATGCTGAGCCACCACTGGAATGCCCAACAGGACCTGGAGACACCTGAACGACGATCGAGCTGATTCTGGCAGAAGGTTCTATGGACACCAGCTACCTGATCCAGGGTGTTGGCTCCAGGCTGCAGAGGGCCCTCCTTGGTCAACTGATCTTCTCACCACCATGATCAACAGCTGCTCTTGCCCCTCACTCTCCTCCTCATCGGGGCTTCCACTGGCTTGTTGAACAAGAGGGAAGCCAAGGGGCACCGGAACAGTGGTGCCTCCTTCCCTTCCTTACCACCAGCACCGTGGTCTGGAACAGAGTGAGAACAAGAGGAGGGGTTTTGGACAGGGCTCTTTCTGTGGGCCCACGTGGTGTGTGGGCCTTCAGCAAGCACCCCACACTTGTGCTCCACGCCAGCCCCAGGCACTGCATCCACAAAACCTGAGGCCAGAATGAATGGGGCTGTCTTCAAGCCTCACGTTGCTTCGCCACAGCAGACGCACAGAGCCAGAGGTGAAGTAGCCCTTGAGAATCTGGAAGGAGAAACCAGACTGCACCTCCTCATCTCTGAATGGGCAGAGAGCTGAGCCTCACGGACAGGCGCCCGCAGATATTCCACTGCTAGCCCTTAAGACTCGAGAGCTGAACGCGCTCCCTCTACCTCCCCTCACTAACCCCAGGCTGGACCACAAGAGGGGCCTTCTGGGTAATGAGATGCAGCAGAGGCCAGAGTTCGTGTTTCCTGAGGGTCCTCGGCGCACAGAAGCGGATGAAACAAAGGGCTGTTTCTCTGAGCTTTGCCTTCCCACAGAGCGGCTGAGGAGTACAGCAGAATGCTGATGCAGCCTTCAAACACGAACTGCCAGGATGACCGGAGGGGCTCGGCTTTGCTGGCGGCTCTCCCCCACCCCAGTGCCTGTCGAGGGCTGCTTCCCTCTGCGGCCATCGCGGTCTGGCCCACGCTTGCTGGCTCCGACAGAAGCCATGTCAAGGGGCCAGGAAAGAGCTGACCACTCAGAAACACGCAACTGGCCCATGAGCGAGAAGATGCAGGGATGCAAGGAAAGATGAGGGAGAACTCGACTCCTGTACCTGCAGGTGGCGATGCACCGTCGCGCTTCCATTCCATGGCTCCACGTCAGAGACAAAGGGACACGTTGGCTGTCTTTGGGCTGGGCTGGGAGGGACACGGCTCTTCTCCAGCTTGTGGGTCTCCCATGGGCATCAGCTGGTTGGACACTCTGTGAGGACCACGGTGTCCTGATCCGTCAGGGCTCTTCATGCAGTCTTGATGTGTGCTTCCTAGAGCAGACCCCTAAGCACAACCCAGCAGAGGAGAGGCACCACCAAAGAAATAAACAGATCAGAAAATGTCAGCGATGAATATTTGCATATGCTGCTGTTATACCTGGGACTGCACATTTTAAAAGTATAAATTTAAAAGTTTAAATTTTAAATAGGAATAGGCTACATCTTGCCCTAGTAGGAGAGTTTGCAAGGCCCAGTGCAGCTTCTCTGTTGCATCTGGTTCAGCCCTGACCCCCACCCCAGCCCCACCCCTCAGCAACGAGGTGCGGAGAAAGCAGCATTCCCCATGCCCCCCCCCCCAAAATAAACCAGGGTGGGGGCAGACAGGTAATTTCATGGAACTTCCTGAATTTTAACTGAGTCGGCCCAAAGGTCTGTGGGCATAAAAAAGAAGCAAAGGAAAGAGTCAATACTCAAACAAGAATCCGATAGAAGAAACCCCAGGAGTCGTGCAAGGCGGGAGACTCCAAGTGTGAAATTGCTCAAACCTGCTTCTTTCACAGGCCGATTCCTGGAAGATGCTGTCTCCAAAGCAGGGCCAGAGTCCACCCCGAGATTAAAGGCATTTCATCAGACGAGCCTGAAAGCCAGCCTCTCTGCCCCAACGCCACTTGAAGGAGCAGGATGAGACCCACTCTGTGGCCTCGGCCTCAAGGTTTTCCTCTGACCTGTACCTGGAGGCAGGCGGGTCTTGGTCACTCCAGTCCAACACCTTTGCTTGGACACCGGCCATCACGGGACTGGGCTGGATGCACGAAGGGTTTCAGTAACAGAGCCCTAATGCAGATATGGAAAGAGCAATGTCATTTTCTGGGAATTTCACTCTCTCTGTCCCTCTCACACACACGCGCACGCACGTGTACACACAGAGCAGTTGAGCAAATAAAGTAAGAAGTACAGAAAAGTCATTCCCAAGCCATGGTGCTTTCTCATATAAATTGCCTTCATATTTTATTTTTCCTCTTCCTAGAATACTTCAGAGCCCAGACAAGCCTTTGCCTTTATAAACTTGAAGATTGATTTTTCAATGATATTCTCCCCACCCTCGACTTCATGATCAGAGTTCATTTATATAAATTATAGAGTGATTTATTTAATGGCCCACTTTGAGCAATATAAATTCTACAATGTCTGTGCAATTTATTGCCAAACTTCCTATAAATCATAGCCGTGCTACCGTGTGCAGGAACCGGACAGGAAGGAAGGAGGCCAGAGATCAGAGATGCAAAAGAACGGGAAGACGCCTGAGTCAGCGAAAGCATCCGCCGCGAGGCACCAGGTTGGCTTGTTTGTTTAAAAATTACAGCCCACTTTTCTGGTGGGAGAAGAAACGAAAGCAACCAACAATAAAAACCACAAGTGAACAGGCATCCGCGCATGGCAGAAGCAGTTCCCAGTCCCTTGCGCAGGGAGCGGGGGATCTGAGCGCGCACTCCGTGCCCAGGAGCTCGAAAAGCGGCCACTTGTTGCCGTCATCTCTTCCACGCCTGCGCTTGTGCCCCGCAGGGGTCAGCCCTCCACTGGGTGTCCGGGGCAATGGGTGCCACGTGCCACGTTCAGCTCCCTTCTTTAGCAGACGCTTTTTACCCAGGTGGCTGTCTCTGGACATGCAACAGGCCGGATCTGTTGCAAGTGAATATACTTACGCAATGCTTTATTAGAAAGGGATTTGAGAACTGCAACCAACAGCTAAAGCCGCTTGTGGTGGAGGCAGACAGGGACTCAGGAGGCCCAGCTTCTAGTTCCCGCTTGGCCTTGGAGCTCACTGGGTGACTTTTGGGCCAGTTACTCACGCTCAGCCCAGACTACCTCACAGGGCTGTTGTTGTGCGGAAAAAGTGGAGAGAAGAGGTTATGTAAAGTACCTTGCGCTCCTTGCAGGAAAAAATGGGCAGAATAGAAATATATATTTGTAAAGCCCAAGTAAACATCAGGAGGGGGAAGGTTTTCTGTGAGAATGGAGGCATTTGCTGGAGAGAGGAGCCGAAAGTGGCTTGGACCAAGCGCAGGGAGCGGCGGTCTGAGAGAGGAAAGAAGAGGCACTCGTACTGGAGGAACAGCCCCCCGCTTCTCCCGGCTGCACGTTCACCCGAGTCCTCTTGGCCACAACTGCTATGCAAAGGGGCAGAATCCAAGCAGCAGCAAAACAACTCCCCTTTCCAAACTTCCAGGAGGAAAACTAATTCTGTTTCCAGTAGTACTCAAAAGCACAACTCCAGCTACGACCCTCGTCGTTATGGTCGTGGTGCTTCAGCTTGTTCAGAGACATGGAGTCCTTCCCCGAGGATCGGGGCCGAGAAATCACAACCACCCGCTCTGCACTGGGGGCCTCTTGCCTTCGTCTCCCTTCCGCCAGACGAGGAGAGCCAAGGCAGCCGACCACAAGTTTCAGCACCAGGGAGAGAGATGGGTGGCTTTACAATTTGATAAAAACAAGGATTTCCAGAGGGCTGAGGCCCCACACTTGGTGCATATTTAGTGATTTCATTGATCTATTTAATTATCGTGTTATCTTGCTAACTGCCTTGAGGACTTTTTTTAATCAAAGGGTGCTGTATAAATAAAATTACACCTATCACAGGCTCACACTTCCAACAGCACAGCATGAGAGTTTTGCATCCAGGTAGGTGCCCGAACCCGTTAAGCGTGGGTTTCACTGACAACTCCCCGGGGTTAACAACAGATGCTGCTAGTTCTGAGTGTCTGACAAATAATGAAAAAGTATTTGTGATCTCGGAACTGATTCCCTCCATGCTAATAGCTTCTAAACTCATGTTTGCACTGCCCTTCCTCCCGAAATCACTCTGTAGTCTTTCCAGTTCCCCCTACACACTTACTTTAATATTCCATACCCCAAGCAATCTCCTCCCCCATTCACACCCTCAAAACACAAACCCCAAATATTGTTTAGCTACAATTTCATTGCATACCCATTTTACAGAAAGACTGGGTTACACAAGATGATAACCCACACCCGCGGTTGACTTGGGCTGCATGCATGTAGGGTGTCAGTGAAACATGGGTTATTGTTAAAGCATGGTTATTGTGCTGTCTGAACCCAGCAGAGAGAATAAACCATGCTTTGTTAACCATGAACAGCCCACCATTCAGAACCCAACAAACCATGGGTTTTCTTTGTGGTTAACAAGCCATAATGTCTTCATAGGGCTGGGTTCACATAACACAGCTACCTACAGTTCAACAAGAACCCAAACTCAGCCCATATTCAACACTTGCGTGTGTGTTAGGTTTTGTGAATCCACTGAAAATGAAATGGAAGACTTCCACACTTCTAGAAAGAGGTCAGAAAGAAAGTTGGACTTCCCATCATTTCGTATTTTAGAAATGAAGAGATAATTTGAAACTTCTACGCTACAAGTTTAGTCCAATCAACTTATATATTGTTTAGCTACAAGATTATCTGTAAGATATAACTCCTTGCATGTTGGTATTCTGAACCCTGCACTATGCTGGGTGCTCAGAGATCAGACAATCACAATGCAGGCAGAGGATTCTAGTACTTCTCTTTGCTTACCTGCAGGAATCTCTGAACTTCAGAACCAGTTCACGAGGATGACAGCTGGAGAGGCAGTGTGGTGTAGTGGTTAAGTGTGCTGGACCAAGACAACCTGAGCTCGCAGGGTGGTCACGGACTCCCAAGGCTGTAGTCCTGAGGATAAATTACAGAGGGGGACAAGCTCATAAACCACTTTGGGCTCCTTGGAAAAGGAGGACCATAGCATATGAATATAATATTGTGCTAATACATTGTGAAAGGAGGTGGTTTGAGTCCCGTAGCAAGGGCTTTGAGCAGCTCTGAGCTGCAAAGGGAAGCACCACCACTACATTATTTGGAGAACAGGAGCTTAGAAGGTGCAGTAATGGCTTATCTGCAGATCCCGAGGATACGGAGCACGGAGCAAATGAGGCGTGTGGAAATCGCACTTGAGAAGCCCGTGGCCAGCCCTTCCGTCTTTCTAGCAAGGAAAGCTGCATTGCTCCTGGGACGTCTCTGTTCTGAATCCACTGGCCTTTTGCCCACAATTTCTCTGCCCCCTGCTGCTCCCTCTTGAGGTCTTTCATCCTGGGCTTTGTTTCTGAAATTGAAGACCCTCCTTTCCTTTGCCCAAACACTCCTTTTTACAACTAGGAGACATAGATACAGAGAGATTTTCAAGTACATGCAAATTAACAGACGCCAGAGTGTGCCGCCTCTTCTTCTCCCATGGACCTGAGCCTCAGCTCTTTTTGGAAGCCAGCACCACCCCGTTGATGTGCCATTAATCCCGGGCCTCCAGCTTCACCTCTGCCTTGCTTAATTGTGCACAGGTGTTGAAATGTTTGAAATGGTCCATGCACTCCATTGCTGAGGATGCTCCTTGCTCCCTCTCAGTGCAAGGCGGGGAGAGTCAGCGGGAACAGACAGCGCCATAAAGTTGGCACTCGGAGCCAAGTCAGTATAACACCTGGCGACCCACCACAGGGGTGACCTGCCAAGCGGGGAATTCCACGCAGCTCCACAGCCAAGGTGAGCTGGAAGCCAGGTGTTTGGGTTTAATTTTAGAAGCTGCTCTCAGGAAGAAACACCTTGACTAGGAGGTTACTGCACCATACGCTCCAAATGTCTCCCTCAGTCAAAGAGAGCACCTGCTTTTTCATCATCGGTTGTGGCATGGGATGTCTCCTAGATGGTCCTCATTTTGCCTCTCCACAGATACGTTGCCAGTGCCCTGGGCCCCTAGCAGTTAAATCTGAAATCCAGACGGGGGTCCAGAAGATGGTGACCTTGGCTCTGTGCACATGAAGTTGTTTGATGTTGTTTCATCACATCTGCGTGCTTTCCTGCAGCATAAAATTCTCCGTTCACAAATGGAAGTATACAAACAATTTAAATAAAACCCATATACTCTGGAAAAGCATACACACAGCCCCAAAACACTCAGAGAAACCCTCACAGGGTTAAAACATAAAATAAAGGTAAAGGTTTCCCCTTGATGTGAAGCCCAGTCATGCCTGACTCTCGGGGGCGGTGCTCATCTCCGTTTCCTGGCCGAGGGAGCCAGCGTTTGTCCGCAGACAGTCTCCGTGGTCCTGTGGCCGGCATGACTAAACACCGAGGTACACGGAACGCTGTTACCTGCCCACTGAAGTGGCACCTTTTTATCCACTTGCATTTGCATGCTTTCGAACTGCAAGGTTGGCAGGAGCTGGGACGGAGCAACGGGAACTCACTCCGTTGTGCAGATTCGAACCGGCGACCTTTCGATCTACCAGCCCAGCAGCTCAGCAGTTTAAACCACTGCGCCTCCTGCAGTCCCAAAACACATAAAATATGAGCTACTAAAAGGCTTGGAGGGACAAGAAGGTCTTCACCCGGCACCAATGAAACCACAATTTTGGGCTGGCCAGACTTCTCTGGGGAGGCTGTCCCAGGACTGGGCGTGCTCCCACCAGAAGGGCCCTGGTGACCCCACCCTGCTTCTTCCAGTGGGGCAGAGGATCTTCGCATATGGATGGGCAGCCACAGCTCAATGGACACATGCGGACACGAAATGCCCATTCCCAGGAGGCTGTCATGCCCAGCCTTCCTGCCAAGGCAACCGATCCAGACGGTAAGCACTGCAATGAGAGAAGGAACAGAGAAGAGCATCTGGCCTTCACACCCAGCATCGAGTGCTTTGGCTCTTTCCCATGGAATCTGCATTCGCTGCTATTTTCCAAGACAGAGTCCTCTTCATCTTTTGGAAAATCCCGTGTGTCTCCTGTGATCCAGGCTAGAGAAGAAAGCAGACCAGTGCAGCTGGAAGCCTGCGTGGTCCTGCCTTCTGGCAACACCTGCTGGGGCTCAGGCTGATGCAACAGGCAGGAAAATGTCCTGCAGCCCCCAGCATGTCCTCTATCGGAAGAAATAGGTCCACGCACTGGCCAAGCAATGCACTCGCCGTTCCTGGCTTGATAATAGCCTTTGGAAAGGGAAAGACACAGGAGGGAAAATGTTCCGTCGGGCCTGCCGCTTCCCCCCGCCCTCCACCTCCACGGTTCTTCTTTTTTCCCTTTCCTCTGGGTGCACTCTTGTTTAATTTAAAAAATGATTGTTCAGTAGATGTGCAGAGTGAAATGGTTTCAAGGTAGGTTAAATTTAGGGACTGCAGCTTAACTTCTCGCTCGCTATGGGGAAAGAAAGGGAGCGGGGAGCCTTGGCTAACAAGGGACTGTTTCATGCTTGGGAACAGACATCTCGGAGTGTAAAGAGCAAAGATTCCAAGAGCTCCATTCTCATCTTGATAAAATGCGACAGTCTGGGCCTCACTGCAACAAACAGATCGAGCAGAAAGAATGAAAACCTGGTGCATTAATGCTCGCTCTCCACGGTCCTTGCTTCTCTTCAGTTCATTTGGAAGGTTTCTCCCCTCTTCCAGGGGGCGTCTCTCTTTCCCTGCAGGCAACGTGCTGCGTTACAGCCAAATGCCATCTTCTGAGGCCGGAGGAGAAGAGATGGAGCCGTTGCTATAGCAACAGACACAGCATCCCTTCGCTCCTCCTATCCTGGCACCGGCCTTCCATGCTAGTGCTGTTCTGGGGACATTAGGAACGGGGAAGCTGAAGCTGCGCCCCAGGAGGCCCCACAACCTGAGTAAAAGAAACTCCCTCTTCACCTCAGCTGTGAACTCACGGAAGGACCATTAGCTCACTGTGATCTTCTCGCCTCTGCAACATGGGGATAATAACACAGGGCAGCTGAGCTTTCCGGCTCCCAAATCTCTGTGGAAATGTTAATGGTTCTTCTCATTAGATATTGTCTGGGTACAATGAAGACAAATTTCTCAAAGCACAAATGCAAGGCAGGGAAGAGGTCGCTATGAACTGGATTTGGGCATCCTGGGCTGGGGGGCTGTTAGATGCTTGAAAAATTTGAGCAGAAGCCTATCGTGCTATGAAATTGCATATGTCAATGTGTATCTATATATGCAACTTTAGAAAAAAATGCTAGAATTTATTTAAATCTCACGGGAGGCCAAACCAATCACTGACTAGTCCAAATAATCTCAAATAACATAAATTATTCTGTTCATTTGCAGTTTCCACAGATCATCCAAAAACAAGGAGAGCCTGTTTTTTCTAAGCTTCACTGCCAGTCAAGGAAACGTCTCCTCCCTGGTTACAACTGCCTTGAAAATTGGTTCCACCATGGCAAACGACAGCAATGAACCCTTTTTGTATTGGCACGAACTGACAGACACTCTGGGCTTTGGGAAATACATTCGGGGCTCAAGGAAATAATATACAGAGAGAGGCAGTGTGGTGTAGTGGTTAAGAGCATGGGACTGGGACTCAGACAATCTGGGTTTGAGTCCTCGCTCAGCCATGGAGCCAACTGGGCGACTGGGGCCAGTCACAGACTCTTAGCCCAACCTACCTCACAGGGTTGTTGTTGTGGGGATAAGGCTGAGAGCAGGAGAAGGATGATGTAAGCTGCTTTGAGATCTTTAAAAGAAGAAAAAAGGCAGGATATAAATCTAAATAATGAATAAATACAGGGCCATTGCCTCAAAGCTATGACTTAGCCATGCCCCTGATCAGGCAATTAAATGATCTTTCACGATCATTGCTCTGGGTACAGCTGCAAACATGAGCTGATGACTCTGCTAAGCTACTCCATGCAAAAGAAAATTGACTGAGGAAAAGCTGCCCCCAATTCATTGGCCACCTGGTTTTTATGTTATTGTTATTTGTTTGTACTACAAGGACATTTCAAATTTGCAGCTGACAAGTTCCACCTTGGGGTGAGATTCCAGCTGCAGGAGAGGAGGCCCTCGCAGCTGGGCTCGCAAGATCCGTCTGCCACAAGCCAGACTAGCACAGTGCGCCACACGCACAAAACAGGAACCGGAAATACATGGGCAGCGGTGAAGCCAGGGGCTCCAGTGCCGCTGAGGTGCAGAGTCCGCTCCGGGGGTTCGGTCGGACTTTGAGGGAGCTCTCCGTGGTGCTGCACCAACCTGCCAGAGAAGCCCAGCTCCTTTGCAAGTCAGAAGCTGGTGTGGCTACCGCACCTCCCTGCCATGGGAGCTCACCAGCCGCTGCTAAAGCAGAGCCAGTATCTGCAGAACAAGAGGGTGAGCCCAGCTTGCACAGGGCAGTTGCAAAGCATGGGCCTCTGCAGCGCATGATCCAAGAAATAAGCAGTTGCAAAACGGGCTAAAAATGTGTCTTGTCTTTAGACGACCCAAGGGGGAAATGGGTCCATTTTACAGATGGGGCATGCCATTGAAATGCATTTTTTTTCTGAACCTTTCTATTCTTTTCTGTTCATCTAGTGCAAAAACCATGTTAATTACTCCAGGGAATATCTAATGCAATAATAACCAGATTGACTACCCTTTGAAATAGCCAGGGTCATCAATCTTTTCTTTCGCCTTGGAATAATACCCATTTTCCTATTGGAAAAGAGTCATCTCTTGATCGCATGGCTGTTCAGGAGCATTTGCTTTAAGCAAACAGGGAAAGGGAAAGGGGGGAAATCCAGAAATTTTCAGGACCGCGACCAAGGAATCCCTAAGTATTGCAAGCAGATGCCTTCATGATCTTCCTAGTTCCACCCCAGATTATGTGCCGAGGGTAAATGGTTTCCGAAGCAGAGCCATCCCCGTATTGTTCCCAGCAGTCTCTCTCAGGTGAGCTAGCTCCCCAGGAAAAAGGGGGAAAGCAAGCCAAGCTTTCACCGCCATACTTCACGAAGCAAAATCCCCCCGGGGCTCGTTGCTCCTGCGATGTGGATTTTTTAAAAAAAGCAGAGAACTGGCAGGCGATTCACACGTCCTGTGCCAGCAGTTAAAGAAGGCAAATGCCATGCCTCTTGCCCGGCAAACCAGTGTCATCCAAGGCTCTGCCAAAAAAGACGGGCAAGAGACCCTGGAGCCATTAAAGCATTCGGGAAAAGCTTCGGCCGGCCTTCTTCCCCTGCTCTGTCCTCTCAGCTAACATGGCATGAAAGCAAGTGCACCTCTGAGGAAAGAAGGGTCTGCGAAGAAGGTTGCTGGCCACCCTACGGACCTCACACCTGAGTGGGTCATGGGGGCGGGGTCCCCCAAACTTGCGTTCAGACAGAGGTCTCCCTAGCAAGCACTGCTGTGAGCCAACCCTCCCCAACAGAGTACCGCTTAGATGCACCGACCTTGGATGCCAAGCATCCCTCTGCCAGCCATATTCACCTCGCTGACGTGTCGTCCACGTGACGGAGGCAGCACAGCGCGAGCGAGCCACGCTCTCCCCTTTCCTGGTCCCACACGGCCCCGCCACAGGCCTTCCCACAGTATCTGGAAGCAGGTGGTTCCCAGTATCCTCTTAGCATCCCGGGACTTCTTGCAGGTGGAATTAAACCTTTTGGAGCGTGTCTGTGCATTGCAGCTTACTTATGAGTTGAGAAGGTTCCAAGCAGGTCTGGATCACATCCACTCTCCCTGGTGAGTTTCCCAAGCAACTGGGAGTGTAACATGTTCATTGTTTCTAGTCCGTTTCAAACGCCCCTTTCCCTGGGGAATTTCGCCGCCTGTCCAGGGAACTTAGCCACTTGATCTATTTTGGTTGGTCAATTTCAAATGTGTTTGTTTTGGGTTTTTTTTTTTTTTTTGCTCCACTGCTACATTGCACAACTAAGGTAGAAAACTGTGATCAGGACAGGAGGGGTACCTCCGATACATCTTCCCCAGACAGTATTTCTCTCAGTCCGAATCAATTGTACATGCTCCTGTCTGTAGCAGCTGAAAAACTGCACTACTGTTTCCCTCTTCTCCTCCTGACTTTTTTTTTGGGGGGGTGGGGGGTGCATTTGGGGAAAAGGTGAATGCAGCAGTGGGAAAACATGAGCTGACGAGCACCAATGGGTCATGGGGTTACCCAGATCCTCTGCAGACATCCCTGAAAGAGTCTGGATGGCCATGCAAAGCAGCTTCCCTGAAGTCAGGAGCTCATTCCCAACGGGAGGCTTTTTGGACTCTGCACACACCAGCGCAATTCCCAAAAGTTCGGTGGCCAGAATGGCTCAAGAGCGTTTAAAAGGACACGACAGGAAGAGTGACTGCCTCAACAGTGACGCGCTGGATGAACAGCTCTGCCTTAACCAGAGAAGTCCTGGAGCGACGGGGCCCTCGGGAGACGCATTCTGCCCTTTGGAGAACTGCTTCCAGCATAATTACTGCACTCAGCCGTTTTATGACGGCTCAACCAAGACGGATCGCCGTGCTACTCTGAAGACAGCAGCTGTTTGGAGTGGCTTTTGGAATGCGTTTACTTAATGAATTTTGGAGGCTGGGGTGGTAAAGGCACCTCTGAAGCCTCCTGTTTCTCTGCTAATCGGGGATGGCTTGGAGGCTGAATCGGCAGCCTTGCAAAGGACTGACTGAGCCAAGCAGCTTCCCCTACAGGAATAAACGGTGTTCCTACTTTCTGAATGATGTCTTGCTTGCATACCGGCGGGGCAGCTTGGGCTGGGCCTCAGGGCCAAAGTCCAGGCCCAGAGGTGGCAGGCAGTGACTGAGGCCAGCAGGGCACTGAAGCAAGGCCCATCTCGTTCCTGCAGTCCTGGGGGTGCTACGATTTAAGTGAGCTTAAAATGCACATCTGCCATAAAATAGAAATAGAAATAGAAACGTCAGAAGCGGGAGGAAAGTGTGGGCGATGAGAGGGAAACAGTGCTGCTTGGATACCACCCTTAAAATCCTGGAAAAGGGACAAAGACAACGGCTTGATAAAGACCTTGCGTGGAAAAACCCTTGGGTGGAAAAGATGCTTTTTTCAGCCTCCGCGTGACTCAATGACTGTCGTTTTAAGTCTCCAGCAGATGGCAGTGGACACAGGCAGAAAGAAGTGCTATCAAGCTTGGCAGAGAAGGGAGCATCCATGAATTGGCCTCTGATCCGATAATTTAGAAGAACTTGCCCCCCATTGTGCTAAATAGGAATGCGTTTCACCCTCAGACCACAAATAATGAACATATTCATTTGAAGCAGGATGGGACTAATTGCAGACTGACTTCTGTATGACCGGCTCCAGAATTTCCCTGGGGCCCAATGTTAGACTGATGGCTGGGCACTCCAAGCACCCTCCTTTTTCTCCTTCCTGAAGAAAGGGATGCCATGAGCCCTTCTCCAGGCATCTGGCATATCCCTGCACTCCATGATCCCTCAGAGATAAAGGCAAGTGCTTCTGACATGCTCCTGCCAGTTCCTTTATCACCCCAAGACAAAGTTCATCGGGCCCTGAAGATTGGAAGGAGGCGTTCCTTGCCCTTTTGCCCATTAGTCTCAAGCTGGCAGGGTTTTCCAGCATGAGAGACTTCAAAGCGAAGATGCCACAGGTGGCTGCCTGCTTATGAATCACCGAAAAGAGGAGTACAGTTGGTATAGATTTGCATGCAATCTGTGTGCACTAATTAATCTAATGCCACGAATGTAGGAGGAATGAGTATCATTCAAATGGAAGTGTACAAGTTATGAACAGTCATCTGAGTGGGATGGTGTGACTTGGTGTCCTGCAACAGCAGGGGGTTGGACCCAATGGCCTCTTTGGCCCCTTCCAATTCTACTCTTCTATGATTCCTTGACTCTGTGAATTATGACTGAGTTAACTTTGTGCCGGCTGGTCCAATTTGCCGCCCAAATGATTTTGATGGGTGACTTCAAGGCCCTTTTGCCATTTCTTCTGATGGTTCTTCATGCTGAAAGCAGATTTGACTGGACAAGCCTTCTACCACAGGATCCATTCCCAGGCTCAACCTCTACCAGCCATGCAGAGAGAGGACTGTCATCAGTAAAGTAGGACACAGGGCCACTTATGCAAAGACTCAGATGCTCAGTTTGTGACTCAGCATAGCCGACAATCTATATTAGGCTCTGCCTTTGGCAAACTGTTGGTGAGAGAACCATGGTATCCACCTTATGAGTGGCTGGTCAGATTGCAAAACCGCCTGGTGCCCAAGGCCTCCCAAGACCTGCTGACCGAGAAGGATGTCCTCAATCAGTCCCCAACCCAATGTGCTAATCGCTCCACTCCAGGACATTCTAACCCCAAATCAGCTTGGTACACATAGTGCGATGTAGGCCACCTTCATTCCTTCCCTGTTCTTCCTCCTCCAATGAGATGTGGCCCATAACTAATTTTCATCACTTCTGAGAGACTCATCAAACATTAGGGGAAACCCACAGGGCTTGTTCCTTTCCCAGCTCCCTTGGCCCACCATCTAGGCTCTTTCTTCTCACGAGAAGATGCGGCACGGGGCCTGCTCACCTTGCGGAGGCTATTTTTAGCTGACCTACAACACAGGGGTGTTGCATCTCAGCCTGACGGAGCTTGTCCAATAGCCATAGCTCCCCTCGCTGGCGTCACCCCGTTTCCTTGACTGCCAGTGATTGGTGCTTTCCTGGCTTCTGCATGATTGTTTCCTCATACCAGAAACAGCTGGGATGCCTAAGGCTTCATTACGGATGGCAAAAGGCTTAAGCTAAACACGCAGGGATGTTCTGGCATTCCAGCTCCCCCCTTTGGCCCTCCACACTGGGACGTGGCCCCGGGAAGCATCTCCAAACCCCTGAGAGCTGCAGACACCTCAGAGATCACCTGGTCCAAAGTCCTGCTAAGGTGAAGAACCAGCCTGTGGCGTACCTGCAAGGTGGCCATCCCATCTCTACTGGGGGGGAGGGGTCTTGTGCATGTCCCAAGTGAAAAAGCCCTGCCTCTCCCAGCGTCCCAAACCAACGAGGTTCTAGGCATGCACACGGGGGCCCAACCCTCTTCCAAGGCAGCCTGTTCCACGGCTGAAACGTCTTCCTGAATTTTAGCCCAAATCCCCTTTCGTGAAATTTGATTGCATGGATTCTTACTTTCTGGATCAACAAGAAAACCTTTTTTCCCACTTTCCCATAATCGTTGCACTTCAGGGTCATTCAGTGAAGTGGACCGGACCAGACCGCCAGAAGAGATACAAGAAAGCACTGTTCACACAAGACACAATCAGTTGATTGAGGGATGGGACTGATTGTATTTCTGTATGGACCCTCTGGAGCCGGCCCTGGCGGCACAGACAAAGATCAGAAAATATGATCAAAACATGAAGCTCTAAAAACCGTAACAACTCGATCCAAATGGAAGCCACCAGCTCATGCTCTCCCTTCGTCTTAGGTTTCTCCCTCTTCAGACCAAATTTGGACTGACAACTCATCAAACGGAGGGTAAACAGAAGAACATTGCTACCAGCTCTCCAAAACAGAGGACTTTCCTCTGTAACGCAAGTCACCTGGAAAACCTAGCTGCACATACACACACATATAGTTCTGGGGGAAAATTAACACTTTTTAAAAAATGTTCTCAGATGCTCCGTGTAGAGGAGAGATGTGGATGCAATCCATGCGGGGGGGGGGGGGGGGCCCCCCCCCCCCGAGTTCTGTAAGTTGATCAGTGCACGTCCCTGTAGGCCCTGGGAGAGCTTGCTGAGAGGTCGCAAGAGCAAGGACTACACTCACCCCGTCCTCCTTTTCCTCATAGCTTGCACCCACTTCTGTTGTCTGAACAGTGACAACATTTCTGGGCTTCCTGCATCTCTAAACAGGGCACAGATTTCTGGGAATGTGGCATCTCCAGATGCCACTGGGATAAATATAGGCCACAAGGATTCAGCAGAGCAGTTTTAGAAGGGAGGGAAGCATGGCTTAAGCATGGCTTTGAGCATGAACGCCACTGTGTCCGTGAAGGTGGATTGTGGCCTACTCAGTGGGAAAGAGGAGAATGAACTCTGTATATGCTCGGACATGCTGCCACCTGTATTCATTCCCTGACATATTCCAAGCCAGATACTTAGGAAGGATGGAAGGATGAGCTGGACTTCAAATGCGATTAATCGGTAACTCCTGGATGCTTTAAATAACCCCATTGTTGTTTCCAAGGTTTAAAGAGTGACAGAAGGAGAAGGAAAAGCACGGTCCCATTTCTCAAAGGCCACCCTCAAGCACCTGTGTCCCCCTTCGCTCCCCTGAAACCCGGCTCACTGGCTTGCGCAGAGTGTTAAACGGGACGCCAAAGGAGGACAGTGGAAAAGGAGAGGCCTCCAGGTTGTGCAAGAGGGCCGCCCGCAGCTGGTCCCATCCCTGGAGCGGTTTCGCCGATGCCTCCACGTCACGGCCCCACCCGGCTGCCTTGGAAATTTCCCCGAAGCAAGGAGGCGATTTCCAGGCAACGGCAGTCTGTGAGGGCACAGCAAAAGGGAGCTGCAATCCACATGTGGAGTGAGAAATTAATGTGCCCTCTGTCAGTGGGTTGGCTCCAGACTGAAGCGGAGTGCATCACGTTTAATGGGACTGAAGCCTGTCAGGGCTCAAGTCCCATTGATTGCCATGGGACCAGTCCTTTTAGGACAGAGTCTGGGCCCTTCCAGCCCTCTGATTCACAGGTAAACATCTGTATGGACAGCCTTCCAGATGGGCCAGACTAAAGCTCCCATCATCCACAGCCAATACATCTGGACAGCCATTCTCACCTGTGTGCCTTTCCTTTCACCCATTCTCTGCTGCTCACAGCTGCATCCTGATTGCTCGGAGCTGAATTCACTTGCTTCGTAGCTTCCCATCCTAAGCGTCTTTCAGAGCCAAAAGGGCTTTGGGTTAAAGATTTACTTGGAAACCATCTTACTATTAGTTAGCAGCAATTCTGGTAGACTTTGGGGGTTGCAGGAGCAGCCAGCTGTGCTTCACACATGCATGTCTCCATGCATGTGGAGGGAACTTAACATAATGGCAGCGCAGAAAGTCCCAGGTCCAAATCTTGTATGTCCAGGTAAAGCCAAGGTGGGGGAGCTCCAGCCCGTGGGCCTAAGCTAACCTGCAACGCCTCCCTCTCCAAAGATCCTGTCCCAGACCCCAAGCTCTGCCCCCTGGCTTGGATGCTACCAGGGGCTCAGGGAAGGGCTTGGGGGAGAGCGCGCGTTCTCTCCAATCTGCGGTCACGGATAGCAAAGAAGCCCCTGCACTGTGCACGTGGGCAGCGCTTGCAAGCCGGGGTCATGGCTCCGGCTTCTCCGTGGCTCCCGCAAGCTCTTCCATCACAGGGAAGTCAAAGGATGGGCAAAGCCAGTGGCGCCCTTTCCTTCGCACGATGCAACCCTCATAGTAGGTGCGAAGAAAACGAACTCACCACCACCCAGTCCCTGCAGACACGGTGGGCCAGACAGACCCCGGTCTGACTTGGCAGCAAGCTCCGGATGCCTCTCTCCCTGCCCCCGGCGGGGGCTCCTGGAGGTGGTTGGAGCAAACCATACTTCACACCTTGAAGTATTGACACGTGGAACAATCCTGTAACATTTCTGGAAAGCCGCAACTTTAAATGCCCACAGTGGTAAAGAGAGCTGAGTATCCCTAGAAATGAATGTGCATGATTATGGCGCAAGCTTTCGCGGACCAATCCATCCATCATCCTCTGATGCAGGGCAAGCTCCGTGGCTTCCAGGAAAACTGATGGCCAGCAAACACACAAAGCGCCCACTCCTCTGGGGTGCTCGCTCGCCCTTTTGACACATCACAAGACATCTTGGAGGCCCGGGGCTCTGGCTGAGCTCCCAGCCAAACCACACCAGCGATCTGACACAGAGCGGAGGGGAACGGATGCAGAAAGTCACGGATCTGCATCATGCCCTGCCCTGTAGCTGCCACACAGGGAACCAAAGCCAACACTACATCTTCTGCATCTCGCAGTTCTGATTCTTGGGCCCTTCCTCTTCCCCCCAAGTTTCGTTTTCTACCAGGGAAAATCTTGGGGGAAATAAAAATATTACTGTTTGGCACCCAACGTGTAACTGAATTTAAAGGTTCAGGCTCTGGATGCAGGTTTCAACTTTAAAGCAATGTGTGCTTTAATCCCAAGAGGCGGGCCCTTCTTCTGCCTTTTACCTGTTGCCCACTCACCTGCCTGCCAGCTCGCAGGGTTGTTGTGAAAACAAAACTCAGGCCTGGGGGTGCCGGGGGTGGGACAGAGCAAACCGCGTCTGTTGGCTTCAGTTTTGCCGAAGAAAGGAAGGTTCTAACTGTAACACCTACATTTTTCATAAACAACAGTAAATCAGATGAATGCTTAGCAATTTTTTTTCATTTACCCCATTTCTGCTCCAGAAAATAAACCACCCAGGCCAGCTAAGAACAATTATTCTAATGAGTGATGCCCACTAATTATATGCAGCAAGAGAAGAGACTGTGTGCTCCAAAAACTAAGCATCCCTCATGCCAGAAACTCACGAGTAGGCCACCTTATTCATTCACAGAAGCATTTTAAGACTGCCACTTATCTATTTATAAGAATGTTTAAGGTGTCTCTTAGGTCCTAGACTTCCCAAGGCAGCTCATATAACACAATACATGCAGTTTTCAAAGCATTACGCTTTTAAAAAGTTCCTTAGAAGTATGAGCAACATTTCAGTACGTTGGCATAAAACAATTTTAAGCAAATCAGCCATTTGGAAACCCGTTTAAAACCCACATCAGCACTAAGAAAAGGGGGGAGCAGTTCCGAATAGATCAGATTTAAAATCTCCTTAAGCCTTAAAGATTTGTGTGGAAGAGGCCAGGCACAATTCAGTGGGGAGGGAATTCCATACCCAGGGAGAGGGTGGGGAGGCGATTGTGTCCATGCAGATGGGATTGTGGCCACCACGACCGCACAAGTACCTGCAAACCAGGCCACCAACGCAAACCCCTAGACAGTGTTCAAAGAAACTTGAAGGGTGCCTACAATCCACACAGCAGCGCTACTCGGGCAACCTCAGTGCTGTGCCCAGAGATGAGGGCGCCACCGGTGGCTCTCGGTCCTGCCTCCATGCATCTGCAGCCCACACAGGTAGGGCAACATACACAACACTCATTGTGGCTGAGCTCCAGCAGGTCCTCTCCTCCCATGTGCTGCAAGGGGAGCAACCGGTTCGGCAGGTGAGTTGGAACGATGCTCCTGATGCGATTTCTCTGTTTGGCTGACAAACATTGGGAAAGCGGTGTGGAGTAATTCCTTCCCTTTTGCACCATGTCTTAAGACACCCTGCAGATCTGTTTCAGAGAGCTAAACTTAACAAGCCTGCCAGCAGCAAGGTGAATTCCTTGGCAAGATGCTCACGAAAGCTGCTGCCAGTCAAGTCTAGGCGCTCCTGGGTGAAACCGATTATCTCAATCTGTTTTGATAGGACCGTAGTGCTGCTTTTGCAACAGAAACAGTTGTCAGCTGCCTGGTGGGAGGTCCTTGGCCAGGAGCTGGAAAGGAAAGGGGATGCGTGGCCCAGCCGATTCTCTTCTCAACCTCTCCGTGGCTCACGGTGGCATTGCCCGTGGTAGCCACGGCCTGGAGGCACTGTAGGTGAAAGGTCTTTCCGCTGTGGCCATGAACCCTTCCTCACAGCACAACATCCTGAACAATCCTGATCACACACAACTGCTCCCACCCACTGACACTGCCTGACCTTTGCCTGGAAGCTCCCGAGGTCGAGGCGAGGCGGCCTTTCACCTCTGTCATGCCACGAACGTCGCATGAACACACATGGTGCTGCGTGGCTCGCAAGATTACATTTGCTTCTGATCCGTTACTTAACTGGTGCCGTCGGCATTCCTCTCTCGGCATCGCTGCGGTCCATGGAGGCTTTGATTATAACTGATATATCACCATTGCCGCACTTTTAAAAAGGTGCATGAGCGGAAGTACTTAAAATCTAAATTTCGGCACTGTGCAGACAACAAAAGGTGGCAGCTGTAGAGAGAGGGGAGAAGTGTGCTTATTTCAGATCTTGGTAGCACCTGCTTCTTTTAGATCCTGCCTTTTCCCCCAAGGAGCCCAAAGCAGCTCAGAGGACTCTCCTCCTGTTTGTTGGATCCTCACAACTTTGTGAGGTAGGTTAGGCTGAGAATCGGTGCCCAGGCCAAAGTGAGGTTCGCAGCCAGATGAGAGGAAGAACTTGGATCGCACGACTGGTTCTGATAGCAAACCGAGATGGGGTGGCGCCAACAGGAATGGAGCCAAATGGGCACCCTGAGAAACGAGCAGCAGCTTGCAACCTGCACCTTCTTCTTCTTCTTCTTCAGCGGTAAAAATGGAAAGGAGAAAGTGGGTGATGGCTCAACGCACACCTGTAATCGCTTAGAGACTGGAAATGAAGCTGAACGACATTTTGTCGCAAAATGCCCTTGTTATGCTTGTCTGGTCCTCAGGCGCTTTGTGGTGTAGAGATGGGCTAGATACGGACAGGCTGCCTTGGATCCCTTGCAGGAGGAAAAGGGAGGGTATAAACGTACTGGTGGTGTTTTCAAAATGCATAAATAAGGACAGGAAAGACCGGGGGGCACGGATGCCGGAAGGGGAAAGGTGACTCAGCTTATCAAGGGCCCGCTGTGAGTTGAGAGACTGGCTGAGGGTGACCACCGAACCCGTTTCTGCAGAGGACTGGTACACAGATCAACTGCAGATAAGTCCACTTGTCTTGAAGCCTTTCACTGTTCAGGGCCTGGAATTTCCCTGACCTTTAACCCATTGCCACGAACACTGCTGCTAAGATGCACCGATACCTCACTCGCTGTCACACGGTCATGGTGTCCAAAGATGACACCGCACAAGGAAGCTTTATAGCAGCTGTGTGCACATGAATGCTTGTGGATCTTCCGGACGGAAGAGCCCTTTGGCTAGCAGGACCTGAAGCAGAAATGCAAGGCCCCTGTCGCCACGGATGTCCCGGGGAATCACCGCACCCCACCAAAAGCAACAACAAGTCCTGTGGCTTCCTCAAGACTAACTTGGCAGGAGATGCAACTGCTAGATGCACCCAGAGGCCGAGCCCATCACGGCCACTGTTCCAACCCCACAGCCCAAGAGGTCCCAGCGCAAAGCTGAGCTTTTTGAGGCTTTGGGTGCGTTGCCGTTCATTCGCAAAGCAGGTGGGTTTTCCCCCTTTGGCTCTGCCCAGCAGGGCCTCCCGGACGTGGGGCTTTCCCGCTTGGGGCCGCTGGCTGCTCTGTCCTCCTCTGCATCATTTGCCACTGAGCAAAACAAGGTATTGCACCAGGCCCCAAAGAAGCCGGAACAGGAAGGCAGCAGGCGTGAAGGGCAGCGGATCCACCGGGGAGCGGGGACGGTTCGCCTGGCCCTGGCTGGTGCCTCACCTGGGATTCTGCAGCCAGCCTTCTGGTGCAGCTGAGCAAGGTGCCGAGCGAGGCAGCTCACCTGCCGTCCTGCACCGGCCGGGGGACGGGCAAGCCTGACGAACGGAGTGGAAAGTCACTCGCTCTGCAAAGAACCCAGAGGAAAAGTTAATGATCCGCTTCAAAGACTGGAGGGGTGGCGGAGGGGTATAATTAAGCCGGGAATGGTGCTGCTACTCTGGGAGGGAGGGAGGATCAGCCAGGTGGCTGCCTGGAAAGCCACAGAGGAACCATGCCCTTCGTTTTCCAACGAACGCCGTTTTGGGAGGGCCATTCCCCACAGGGACACGCACTGCGCCTCGACTGCATAGCGGGGCACAACGTCTTGCCCAACCCGAGCATCTGCGCGGTCACAGAAACCCCCCATCAGTCCCGCCATTCCACAACCGAGACCGGGCACCGTCTGGGGCTGCAGCATCTCCCGGGGAGAATATCAGAACAGAGGGAGTGGGATCTGATAAGCAGAAGATCAATACCTGGGGAGAGCGAAGCTGCTTCGGGTGGACTTTGAGCCCGGCACCGCAGGGCACTACATTAGCACATTTCGACATGCAAGAAGTCACACGGTGGGCCCCGAAAAGCAGAGAGAACAATCTCTCTGTCTTTGGGAGTCCCAGATGAGGGCTTACAGGAGGGAAGAAACTGGTCCGATACTTCTGAAGCCCAGGATCGTGCAGGCGGCAGCTGAGCATGAGAGACGCATGGCCGCTGTACACTCCAGCTTCATCTTGCGGAAAACGAGTGCAATCTGCTTGCAGTTTGCTGGCTTTGGTGCGCTTTCCGGGTGTCAGTGCATCGCAGCCTGGTAATTGCTCTGGGGAAAGGAAGGGAGGAAGGTGGGTTAGCTTTTTAGGGCCAGATGATGGGGAAAGATAGGAAACGGAGCTTACTGTCCGTACAGCTTCCTGAGTAACCACATGCCCGGTATCGTCTTTTTCTGGTCTGCTTCTAATCAACATGTCTCAATGGAAGAATCTTACTCAGCTCTGTGGTATTTGGGGGATTTTAAGCTTGCTTTTTGTCCTGGCAGAAGTTCTGCTCCTTTAGCAGCTGCGTGAGGGTTAGACATGCAGCGGATGGAGGCTTTTTGCAACTTCACAGCTCCTTCTGAAGGCAAGCTGCCCTGCCACGGATTTACCGTATTTTTCGCTCTATAAGACACACCTGACCATACAACGCACCTAGTTTTTAGAGGAGGAAAACAAGAAAAAAATATTCTGAATCAAATGGACACATCATCACAGGCACATTCCCCATCACTTCCCCATGGGCTGCACATCCGACAGACTTACTGCAAACACATATTTGCTCTATAAGACGCACAGACATTTTGTGGGGGAGAAAAGTGAGTCTTACAGAGCAAAAAATACAGTACCAAGGGGAGAAGGAGCAAGGCAAGGATTCCCGTGGAGCGGATTGTATTTATAGTGGCATTAAGGAATAGGCCAGTCTTCCCTAAGACCAGCCAGTTTGAGTATTTCCTCTACTGTGTATTCACAACAACCCTGCGATGTAGGTCAGTGATTGCTTATTAGCCATATATTGCACGGGGCGAGAGGGCAGGTTGAGACAAAGCAGCTTGCCTTTCTTCCCTTCTAATTAATTTCTCAGGCCCTCTCCTACAATATACAAACACGAAACTTTTGCCAGGACATGCAAATCAAAAAATAATTAAAAAGAACGTGAGCATTTTTTAAAAAAAAGACTGGAAGCAAATGAAGCAGCACAGAAGCACCTCAGCCTTCCCCAGGCTGATGCCCTCCAGGTGTGCTATACTACAATTCCCAGCATCCACTAGCCATGTTGGGGAGTCCTCTCTTTTGTGGTTTAGTAATGTCCCTCTGATGAGGAAGTTGTGAGGTAGCCGGGATCCCGGTTTAGTGATTTCCATGTGAGTGGAAGCCCAGTCAGGATCTGAAGGCAACAACCACTCCAGCATATGCTCTTCTTAGATACACTGCCCCTAAACATGGAGGTTCCATTCAGCTAATAACCACTGATCCTCCAGAAATTCTGACACTTTCCAAAAGCTGATAAGCATCCTGTGGCAGTGAACTCCATCAAGAAGTCCGTCCTCTGACTCTCCTGTCTCCCCATTTCCCTAGATTCAAGAATTATGGGGTGGAGAGGCGGAGGGAGGGAGGGAGGGAGAGAGAGCGCCACTTTTCCTGTGTCATGTCTTTGTTCTCTGCACCCGTTTCATGGCTCTGCCCACTGGGCCACTTCCCCCAAACCAACTTTGGGAATAATTAAATATTGGTGCCAATCTACTTTGCAGGTTCTTAGAAGGCAAACCTTCCTCATCTTGGCAGCCTCCCAATTGCACCCCAACTCCCATCATCAACATCCACGGCCCTCTTCCTCCTACAGGCTGTGGGTGATGGGAGCTGGAGCTCAACTCACCTGGAGGGCACCAGGTGGAGGGAGGGCGTTGAAAGGTTTACTGGGGGAAGGAAGCACATCAAGTTCTTTGAGTGCTCGGTTTTAACGCATGTGTGGATTGATGTGGGTTGGTTTGTCCGTCCGTCCCTCCGTTGCATGCCTGGCCTTAAGCAGGCAGCGGGTCCAGGCCACATCCCTTCCCAACCCTTCCAGAAACCTCCCCTGCTTTCCAGTTACCCTTCATCTCCCCAGGGAGTGACGAACAGGTCATGCATGTTCTCCAGCACCTCAGAGAAACGAGCCCATCCAGTGTGTCACTGCGTGAAAACTCCCACAGGTGAGGGCGTGGCGGGGGGGGGGGGGAATTTGCATCATTCGGACGACATAAATACTTCTGCCGCCTGCAGCCTCTCTCCAGTTCTTGGGTCCAGGCTTTTGGAGCATAACCATCCACGAGGGAAGGCGTTGGCCTGATCATGCAGTCCATGTTGCAGCTTCTTTTCCTGGGAGCGCTGTTGGTCGCTCCCGCACGCTTCCAGCAGCCGCCTTGTGACCTTGTCAGGAACACGGTTGCACGAGGCTCGTTCAAGCTGGACGTGGAGCCCGCGACCTACAAGCCGGGGAACATTTATGTCGGTAAGTAGGAGCCGCTTGCTTGCAGGGCAAACTTTGCTCAGCTCAATTGCACTTCCCGAATGAGCAAAAGGCATCTCAGCAGCTTCCGCAGCGGTGCAAGTTAGATTCGCTCGTAGAAGGGGACGATCTGGTGTTGCGCGAGCGCCCAGGCTGCGCTCAGATTCCAATCTGCCTAGACTCACCTGCCAGTGTTCGTTGGCCTCAGTCTCCCATCTGTAAAATAGATGGATCGCCTCAAAGGTTTCCTGTTGTGAGGAAGAATGATTCGTGGTTTGTACAGGGGGAAAAGTGCCCCGATCTTAAGAAATGGTGAAGTTGTTGTGCCATTTCTAGCCGGCGCTCCCAGGCAGAGTTTCTAGTGCTGCCAGTTATACGGCAGCGCTTTTCCACCTTTCCCTGCTTTGTGGATTTTCAGTGGGAAAAAAACAATTTGGGAGACGGGGTTGAAAAGCGGGAAAGGGTTGTTGCAAGCAGAAGGCAGTAGTGTCTGGAATTCCCTGGGAATTCCTATCAGGACAACAGGACATTTCGTGATAAAAGCCTTTTCTGGAATCCCTCCACTCCAGGGAAAAGTTGTACAAAGAGAGGATCGACCCTGAAACTACCACATAGATGCCTGGAAGGGCACAAAAGTGGGCATTATTGGAAGGGAGCAAAGTGTTGACTTGCAACTCTGAAGAATCAGGCTTAGTAGCCGGCCTGTTGCATTTTTCAGTGCCCAAGAATGTCACGCCTTTGATCTTGCCGATTTGCACCGTTCGATTGCCACATATGAATTTGCCTAAAGCTGCCCCGTCAGGGCTGGCAAGGCATTTGGTCCTGCTACCAAACGGAGAGTGCAGTCCACGGCTTCACCCTTGCCATCCCAGAATATCTGCTGCACACTGCAGGAGAGTCGCTGATGCATTTTTGAGTCTCTCCCAGTGAAAGCCTGGCTGGGCAGCTGCCTGCGAGGCGAGGGATGGTTTGCCTTGAAGCTGGGCAGCGGCTGGACCCCACACGGTGCCCTGCAGGAGCCAGAATTTCACAGCCCGCACTGCAAACGGCTTTTAGGATGCTTCCTCTGACAGGAAAGAGGGAAATCAGTTTTCCTGCCTAAGCATATGAAAGCCAAAGCGTGACTGATAGATTTTGAGAGATCTTTCACCCTTTACCAAGTGCAAGGGAACTGAATGCGCGCCCAGCACCCAGTTCTCTGGAAAGCACGGATGTTTGGTACATGGGCGGTTCCCCCTCCAAGGCCGGTTGGCCACAAAAACTTTGCACATCCTTTGATGAAAAATGTGGTGTGCACGAGGCAGCCCCGGGGGGTGCAAGCACTGGGGGGATGCATGTACCCCAAAGGACAGCAACTGTGGGATAGGCCAGGAAGTGGGGAAAAGCAGAGCTGGGAAGCTGGAGGAACAAAGCATGGGTGTGCCAGCAGAGAGCCGAGCATCCTTATGCTTCATGCGCTTCATGTGCAGTTAGCAGTGCCTGCTCCCTCGTGCAAGGCACCCACGATGCCCCCCGCCCATCACCAGAGAGCAGAGCGGCCTGGCACCTGCTCCTTCTCCACAGCCTTCTTCTCTGGCCCAGAGGAAGAGGCCGGCGGCCGGGAAGAGAAGAGCTACTCCACGCTACTCGTGCCAGGGAGCCCTGGGAAAGTGCCTGATGATGCTTCCCGTGGCTCCCGGGAGCCATAGGTGCACTTGTATGCTGCTCCTAGGATGCCCACAGACCACATTTCTTCTCTGAGTGGGAAGAAATGTAGTTCGCTCAACTACAGAGAGGACAATGGGTTCTGCTTTTCACCTGCATCGCGGGGCCTCGAAGCCCTGCTCCAGCCGGGACCAGCTCGTCTCTCCCTCATCCAAGCCGACTGCACAGGGCTTCTATTGGGACACAGGGGATGCAGGGGGAAAGGGAACCCCTGGACCACCTTCCATGGGGGAAGGAGGGGTAACAATACCGGAAACCCAGAATCAACACAAACCATCCTCCCCAGAGGGTGGAGTAGATGGGTGAAGGACCCGGGCCACATGGAGACTCAGCCCTGGAGCCTTTTTTAAAATGCAGCTGCATCCCATTCTATGTTTTTTTAAAGAAAAAAAGTGACATTCTGCCCTATAGTTACACTATTGGTATTATAAGCCACCTCACGGACAGGCAAAGCAAGGAAAACACTTCCTGAAGACATTCAGTTGGACACCACAAGAAGCAGGCACCTGACATTCCCTAGTTTGGGATGGTTAACGACAAAGGAATCGGAAAAACAGCACGCGTGCATTGTTATTAATATAAATAGCAGCAAAGGATGGGAAATATCTCAGCGTGTTTGGAATGCATGGGCAGAGGTTGCTATGTAGGTTTAGACTGAAAGTCTGTAATCCTAGCATGTCCCAACCAGCCCTTTCTGGAGTTTCCTCCCACCTCCTAAGCTTCTCACAGGTCAGTCACTGCCAAAGGCCATGCTAGCTGGGGGATGCTGCGTGGTGTAGTCCAACACAACTGGAGAAAGGCTGTCTTCCCACTAAAATAAAAAATAATTAAACCTCCGTTCCCCTGTTCTCTCTTTCTGCAGTGTCCATTACCGGGGTAGAAAATGGGACCTCTGTTATCCTGCAAGCCGCGCCCACGGAAAAGAGTTCTGGAGGCCTGTGGGAAAGCGAAAACAAGCTGCTTACTTGCGGCAACTCTGAGAGCCTCGTGCAGAGAAACATCTCGGGCAGCGGCACCCGAACGCGCTGGACCTCCCCCAGTGATGCCCACGTGGCATCTGCTCTCATCAGGTGAGACCCCCACCGTGGCTGGGAGGGGCCGCTTTGCACACAGGAGGGGCCCTGCCCCGAGGAACCGCAGCCTTGCCTTCCACCTCACCAGAAGCCCCATAGGCAGAGCCAGGGACCCCCAGATGACCCTCTGGAGGCTGCCGGGTGAAGGGAGGCAGCACCCAGCCCGTCCTTCTACGCCCCGGTTGGCCTGGGCATGGGGGAATCGCTCGCCACAGCATCCCTGTGCCTTTTTTTTAAAAAGCTTTTAGAGTTAGCACGCAGTCCCTGGACACATCCATGGCTCACGTTATTGTTCTCCTTGTCATTTAATCCATCTTTTTCTAAAACACAAAGGTTGGCGAGCCCCAGGTGAATGCCTTCAGCGTCAGGCCTCCACTGCATTAAACCTCAATTTTAATAAGACTCCCATAGCCAGGATGGGGCTTTGTTCTCAGGGAGTTTAAGCGCACTGTCTTCTGCAGGCTCAGACACGGTCCTGCAACTCCCGGCCCGTGACTCATAAACGCAAAACACAGAACGAGGACAGTCTCATGCAAGGGTGCCATCCACCCCATGATTGTATGATTCGTTTGCTTTTAAACTTTGTTATTTCCTCCACTGCAACCTTAAAGAACGGACTCCCTTATTTCTTGGTGGGCACAAGGAAACACGGATGTATTTACAAACCAATCTGTCTGGTATAACCATCAAAATCTTCGCTTTGGTCCTAGAGCCTTTGAAACACATACATTTAAAAAAACGGATTTCTTGTTTGCCTAATGCCACAACAAGAGCTTGACAACTCCCATCATTCCCAGCCAACAAGGCCAATGGCCATGCTGGTTGTGCTGATGGGAACTGTCATCCCACAGAACTGGAGGGTGGGCGATGCTCTTCTACAGGACTCCCTTTCTCATTCCGAATTGTTAGCTGAGTAGTGGAGAATTGCGTCGTTCTTTTCTCCCATTCATGCCCTTCTCCTTTACCTCACAACAGGGCCTTCGTCTCCTTTTCCAACGGCACAACGCTGCTGCAGACCCGGAGCCTGCTAAAAGGTAACTCGTGAGAATATGCCCAAGGGTCTTTGCCCTCTGAGAAAAGGCCAGTGCTAATCGCCCCTTTTCAAACTCAGTCCCTGCCTCCTTAGTGCTCCATCTCAAGGCGGATCCTTGTCTCTCACCTTGGGAAACCCCCTGTGAGAGGAGCTACTGCTGTCCCCATCAGCAGCTGGGAAGCGGGGAGCTCTCTCACACGGCATCAGCCCCTCGGTCCTTCTAGCCCAGTACTGCCAACACTGGCCGGCAGCCACAACAGCTTAGGAAGGCTCTGTCCTAGCTCTCCCAGGAGATGGCAGGGATCACCCCGAGGCATTCTGCATGCAAAGCCAGGACTGTACCGCTGCGCAATGGCCCTCTCCCACTAAGCCTGCAAGACAAACATTTGTGCCGGGCCAGATCAGAACTGCACCACAGATGTTTGGGCTCTGAAACCAAGACTTCCCTGATTCCTTTCCCAGATCCCTCAGTGAAACCACACTGAGTTGCATTTCTCTTACTTCCTTTCAGACATGCAAACAGCCGCCGTAGCCTCCACCCCAGCCACAGCCACGGCCTCGCCGCCCGCCCACCAGCCGACTCGCCACAACAGCGCACCCAACAGCCACGACCTCCTCAACTCAACGATGACCCACCACTTCGCCTCCGCCCACCAAGGGACGAAGGGCCCAACCAGCTCCGTCTCCGTGGCTCAGAGCAGCAGTGTTGTCCTGGCAGCCCTGCAGCTCCTCTCCATCTCCCTCGGCTACAAGCTTCTGTGCTAAGAGACACAGATCCAAACAGCTCCGCACATACTTCCGCCTCCACCCTCAACCTGAACATGAAGAGTGGGCAGCGGATCTCCGGCAGGACGGTGCCCTTCCCTTCCCTTCCCTGCCCACCCCACCCTTTCCTCCCCTCTCCGCTGCTAATAGGCATGCATATTTATAATTGCGCATTCCTTATTTTAAGCCCTGTGTAGCCCAGCTCTTGATACAAGAGATGCTATGGCATCTGTTACGGTACTCCACGAGCCAGGCAGAGCATGGCGGATTTAAAGAAACTCAAACCGTGCCTTTTTAGCCCCACCATGGGGGCAAACGTAGCAAAATACAAAGGGCTCCACAAACAACTGCCTCCAAAGCAGTAACCCAAACAGGCTGCCTGACACCAGGGCCACCTGGGCGTCGGTGCCACGAAGGTGTTCCACTGCAAAAGCCAGGAGCAGACTTTAAAAAGAGATGATTCACATTAGTATATGAGCACAAACAAATTCAGCCTTAGAAAAAGTCGCTCCATAGTTTCTCCAGTTCTCTTCTGCAGAAGGAAAGGGCTGGTCTATGCCTTGATTTTTGGATATGAGCCAGACCTGAGGAATAGGAGAGGAGGCCATGATGAACCCCACGGCCCTGTTTTAAAGCTGTTTTCGGCACGCGTGCCGGCTGCGAGCCCAGCAGACAAGCCGAGCAGTGCTTGTGGTAACATGCGAATCTCCCTGCAGGAAGGGGAAGAGCCTGTTGCAGAAGCCTGAGCGTGAAATTAAATTATGACTTGGGCACCCATATGACAATCGTAGTCTTTCTTCCCCCGAGCAGGGTTCAGGGAGAGACAAACCTCCTTACTGACTTGAGCTGTTCAGCGGTGTCGCCCTGCTGGCAGGGACTTCTCACCAAGACAGTGAAATATTTTGCATGCTCCAAGATGTCCAGATCTCTCAATGCTTCCTGGAAACACCACCTCACGTGTTTAGAGAGGGAACTGAGGGCTGCGGAGAAAGGAGAAGGGAAGGGAAGGGTTTGGACCCCGTGGGCAGATCCTGGACTTTGAAGAGAGCGTCTTTGATTGCTGATGGGTTTTGTACAGACTGTGCTTCTCTGGGAGATGTATTTGGAATTCTGTCTTATCCTAAAGACCTGGGTGCCATTAAAATTTCTTTGCAACTTGCCATTCAAGTGTGGCCTTTTTTTCTTAGGGTGAGAAGAGCGGGATGGCCACGTGAGTTGTTAGGAATGCAACACGAACGCGAGTAAGGTTTGACTTTCTCAAGGTCAGGGAGCAAATGACCTCTGGAAAGAGCGGCTGTTGAATTCCACTCACCGCACCCTCTCGGATGCCGCTTCGGTTCAGAGCTGCAGACATGACTCTGAATTTGTTCTTCGCACCCTAAGGCTTGCGCTTGCCCTCTTGCCAAGCGCATTCTTGGCCAGTTTCAGCCAGAAACCTCCCTCACACACACTCTGTGACGACAGGCATCTGGTGCCCAGAATAACAACTTGATTTATTGGCACGGGGGGACACTGAGCTCACTTTAGTGAAGATTGCAGTTCTGCAGATCGCTGGGGGTGCCAAGCGGAGTGAGGGACAGAACCCTCGCTTTCCGCTCAGCAGCCTCTCACAGTGCAGGCTTTGCCCTTCACCTGCCAAGAAACTCAAGGCAACCCTCTCAGTCTTTTCCTCACAACAACACCCCTGCAAGGTAGGCTGGGCTGAGAGTCACGCGGTGAGCTCCACGGCTAAGTGGGGACAGATTGCAAGGATCTCGGTCCCGCACTCTCAGCCACAGCACCATGGTGTCGGCTTTCAGAAAGAGAAAAAACTGGCAGTGTTTTGTGAAAACCTTTCCACCCTAATCAGATTTCCTTTGAAGTGCTTCTACCCATCTTGATGGCATTCACCTTCAAGCAAGACCCAAAGCCCTCCTGTGACACAGCAATGCAATTGTTCTATTATGCAGTACGACAGGACTTAAAGTGAACCTCCAAAAAGAGCCAGCACGGAAACACCTGCCCTCTACACCCGTCTCGGAGAAGTAACGCTGAACCTCTTTCGGCCAGGTCAAATTCCACGTCAGAGGACTTCTCGGGGGCTGCATCCCTGCGGGCCAAAGGGAAAGCAAGTGGGGCCGAGAGCACCGGCTCGCTGCCACTCGCTCTGCCTCAGAAGTGGAGCACTGACGGCGAAAGCCAGAGCACCCCGCAAAGAGCCGTGGTTGGTGGGATGGAGCGAGGCTGTTGGGAAACTCCCGCGGGCCAGGTGGGGATGCCAAGCAGCCGGATGTGGCCCCAGCCGGAGCTTCTGCACCTTGCTCATGGGCTGGCGTACCGTCTCTGGTCCCCTAACCATGAGGGTTCTGGCAAGGAAAAGTTCCCTGATGTCAGACAAGGATAGGGGAGGATTCATATCAACCCCCCACCCCACCCCCAGCCTCATGACTATTTTCAACTGGTTCACACTTTCAACAGAGCAGTGCAGGAGACCATAACCATGGAAATAAATAACTCTAACTCTAACTCTAACTCTAACTCTAACTCTAACTCACTCTCTCACTCTCTCTCTCACACACACACACACACAGAGGATGTTACTGGACAGGTAAACAACAGGGAGATGTTGCAAAGTGGGACGAGCCGGCCAGGTGTGTCTGTATCGCGCGTTCCGATCAGTGTCTTCCTTGGCTTGCCCGATGGCAGCCGACAGCAGTGGCCCAGTTCTCAGCCGCTCAGGGTGGTCACGTCCCAGGGCCGGCCCTCCCCTGAGGGAGGCAGGCAGAAGCGGTGGCCTCGGGAGGCAGATGCTGGGAGCAGCAGCAGCAGAGCGTTGGAGGGGGGCGCCAGGTGCCAGGCAGCCTGCCGGGGGGCTTCCTGGGATGGCTGCTGCCTTCGGGGGCAACGGGGGATGTTCGCCTATGGACTCACTTCCCCGCCTGTTGAAGCAGAAACAGGCTGGTTCTTTTGGCTCCCCACACTGTCGGAATGTGGTCCTTGGCAGACAGAGGTGGCACACCCTGGCCTGGATTCGCAGAATCAGAGAGAAGAGTTGGCTGGGCTCTTTGCCGCCGGAGCTGTTCAGGTACTGACTGAACAGCCGCCTGCATTGAATGCTTGAAACAGGGATCTTGCACCGAGCAGGGAGGTTGAATTGATGACTTCGGTGACCCCGACAAAATCTACAGGTGCATGAGGGGAAGCTGTTTTGGTTCCTGGAAGGCACAGGCACGGCACTCTGTTCATGCTTAGGGGCAAGTCATTATCGCTGCAGCCTGACTCGGCTTCGGCACTGGCAAAACCCTTTGTCCGCCCCCTGCAGATCGGGCTTCCATTGCTGCTGCCCTCGCTCTACCTCACCGTGAGAAATGCTGGTGCTTGGAAAGGATTCCGGCGAGGTGGAGACTGAGCAGGCCCGGCACAAGACCTCCTCCGTGCGACCAAAGAACCCACCACAAACACCCCGCCTGCCCAGGCCCCCATGTGGCCCCCAAGGAAAGACCCCGGGCTCTCTGGGCTGCGGCTGGCCATGGCGGGGAGGGAGGGGTGTGCCACGAGGCCTGGGGGGCTCCAGGCACTCTCTAGAACTCAGCATGCAGCCAAGATGCCGGGGGTGCTGGCCACACGCGGAGAGCTCAGGAAGCCCCAGAGCCTCACGGCCACAGGGCCCGTGTCCCCTCCAAGTAGCCCGGCCTGCCGTCACGTTCTTCCTGCAGCGATGCCATGGCAGGAAAGGGCTCCGCATGGCGCCCACTGGGGGTGGCGCTGAGCCCTCTGGGCTGGGCTCAGTCTGGGAGCATGTCATGGGGCTCATCCTGCTTCATGGGTGGGCCGCCCCGGGTACAGGGAGGCCTGCCGGGAGCCCGCGAAGGCGCTGGCGCTGCACGCTCCACCATGGGCAGAACCTGTCCTGCAGCTCTCGCCAGCTGCGCGTGCCTCTCCGCCGGCCTCCGTGAGATTTTGTCTCGTGCGTGACTCCCAGACCCGCACGGATTCCCCCAGCCCTGCCCGGGCCTGCCTTCTGCATCCCAAACAGATGATTCCACTGGGAGGGATTGGCAGGCAGGGCCTGGAAGCGCATGCGCTCTCTCTGGAAACAGGGACTGAAGCCTGAGGCGTGGGAGGACGAGACGCACGCCAGTCCAGTTCCACAGGCTGACGGGGAAGTCACGCTGGATGAAGAACTTCAAAATTAGGTCTTAAAGGACCAGTGTTGTTCATTAACAACCATCAAAAACAAATAGGCCGGCATCTTAACCATGCTGACCTGAGAGGAAGCCCTACTGAAGTCAGTGGGGCTTACTTTTGGGTAGACATCTACAGAATTGTGCCATCAGAGGTTTTTAAATGGATTGCATTGCTATTCTGCTCTTCTTTGCAAGAGACTCAATCATCTGCTACGGGGCCTCCTCCCACCCCGTAATCCATCCTCAGAAGACTCTGCAAGGTCAATAGGACCAGGAGAGCACAGATGGTCCAAGATCATGGGGATCTGGACTTGGGTCTCCACAGCTTCGGTCTACCATCCCCTCTGCCACACCCATCTCTGTTTTGCTCTTTGGGAGAGCAATTGTACTAACAGCCGTGAAACTTCTTGCTGAAATCATAAGCAACCTGGGCAGAGAATATCAGACACCGCTCTTGCCAATATCGAGAAAAACCTGGACCCATCAGGGAGAGAGACTTGGCCTAATGCCTGTAAAACCTCCCCCTTCCTTGGCCCCGGCTGTCAGCTGACTGGGCTGTAAAATTGTCCTTCACCCGTGGACCATCATGTCCAGCCACGTCAACCAGGGCTGTGGGGAGAGGCACTCACTGCTCCCCAGAGACGACAGCAAGCCCAGCCCAGCCCATCCGTACACTGGGAGTGCAACCCACCCCCCCAAAAAGCACCCTGCTCCTACTCACGGCAGCCCTAACAGGATGCATAAGGAAGGGGAAAGGATGCTCTGGCACCAATCTGCCAGCCTAAGGAACAAGAGTCTGATTCAGCCAAGCCAAAAGTGCAGGCAAATGCCTGCTTATACGTAGCTCCTCAGGCCTGCAGAATCGGACCTCCAACCGCTTCCATGTCTCACCACTCTCTGTCCCTTCCACGCTGTGTCATTCTAGTTTGTAATGGGGTTGGGACAATTTCCCCCACTCCATTTTACCGATTTGAGAGACAATAATTGCCAGAAAAGTGGGATCGCAAGGCATTCACTAATGCACAAAAAGTATATCCTAATGGCATAAACTCAGAAATTGCATAAACTCCTGCTTTGATGCTAACGCTTCCTCCTCCTCCTCCTCCTCCTCCTCCATTCACACCCCAAAAATGGAATTGAAAATCACAGTCTTTCTCCTCCCAGAGGAATTCCCAGCTATGTCCAGATTCCAAAACTGCTTAGCCTGGATCGCAAGTGACTCACATGCCCCCACCCAGCATCTCCCCCCTACCTGGCCAGTTCAGCAGGTTCTGCCCAGCTCAGCAACTAGGAAGGCAAATTCCAGCCACCACAGGCCGCCTTGCATCCTTGCAATAGGTCCCTGGGGATCAGGAAATCCAACTTGCCTTTTGCAGGGTCTTTATTCTTTTGAAGCCCTTTGATTCTCTCACATGTCGCTTTTACAAGGACCGCTAACGATGTCTAGAAAGCAGGAATGGCGGAGTCCTTTTAAAAGCCGAAGCTTGTTCTTAAGAAAAGAGACTCTTTCATTCTGTTGACAAGCACAGAATATTAATCTGGATGTTGAAACCGCCTGGATCTTCCTTACGGCCACCTCAGTTCAAGTGCTGAAGGCCCTCTAGTCTAGAGGATTCAGAAGAAAGGGAAGGAGATACAAAGATACATCAAATTACAGAGTAAGAGTGGAAGACATTTATTTTCACTCCAGCTGCTTAGAAGTTAGGGTAATCTGCTGAAGCTGAACGGGATGCAGGACTGAGAAAAAGGGCTCTTTTGCAAAATACAATCATCACACTAGCCATAGGCTTGGAAGTTGTGTTTCCCCCCCAGTGATTCAGTCCCTCCTGGGGTGGGCATCAGGGTTGTTTGCTTGTTTGTTTGAAGCATATGCCCCCTGATTAACCACTGGAAGATCCACAATCAAGATCCACCCACTGGCGAGCAAGACACGTACTTCGAATTGAAGAATTGTGATCCCAGGAATTCTGGCGTACCAGAACTGGGTGGACCCTGCAGGACCGCCACGCACACAAAGCGCTCCTCGTCCCACCTGCCTGGCTTTGGAGAATTGTGCTCCGGTCCTTGTTCGCCATTCCAAGCTTTGTGTAACTGGGGAAACAGGGAGTTCATTTTAGCCTCAGCAGAAGTCTCTGAAAAGGCAGAGTGGATTTGCCACAGAGAAATCCATTTGCCACAGGCAAATGCAACATTTTCCTGCATTTCCCATTTTTCAAGCCAAAGGCCAATGGGACGTACAGTCTGGCAGCGTTCCCTTATGTTTAAGAAGGCAGCTGATGGGGTGTCCTGCTTCCAAGCCATGCTCTCGGCTGGCCACAAGACTCGCGGCGAATGCCTGTGTGATGCGCACGGGGCGTGTGTTGCTGTGAACGCCCTGAGCAGAGGGAGAGGGCAGCTTTGCGGGGCAGGTGGCACCCCGGCCTGATCTGCTCCATCCCTCACCACGTGTGCTTTGGCCACGGGCCACGGGCGCCATCATCTCTTGGCCAACCAGTTGGATAATGCAAATCGGTGCAGGCACCAGAAGTTGGAGCACTCTTCTTCCAGCAACACCATTCTGAGGGATGCCGGTTCACAGCATCCTCCACCAGCTTTTGGAATCAACGCCCAGGAAAGCCTCTTCTATCTGAAGAAGCTGGAGTCCCACCGAGGCCACCCCTGGGCAGCTCTTCCCTGAGGTGGTGGCAGCTGCTCCCGAGTCACAAGAGAAGCACTATCCCTCCCTCCAAGTTTGGAAAGTTCCCATTGTCTCCCTGTGTTCCGGCTGCCTAGGAAACCGCAAAACAATATCAAGGGATTGCTAGTTCCTGGGTATTTTTTAAGGAAGCGATAACACATTTTGTTATATAACAAAGCTATCCAATTTCTTGCCTTGGAGGATAAAGCTGAGCTTCACTCCAAAAACATCCTAGAGCTTCCAGGCCTGGGCCAAAGGACGGGACAGCGTCCTCACACTCCATTCACAGGAACCATCTGGCCTGGCAGTCCGACTCTTTCTTCAGCCCTGGTGACGGGACAGCCATCCCTACACCACACCCAAAGCAGCAAGGGGGCAAAGCCAAGGAACCCACCTCGTTCAGCCAGACGGTCCATCCCGGCCCCCATGCTGACAAAAAACGAGTTCCGAACTGCTCGGGGCGCAATCGTGTGCGTTTGTGTGTATGGACACAAAAAGGGGCTACAACTTCCAGAGTGTCCCAGACAGCTAAAGTGTGCTGGCCAGGACACGCTGTGTCTAAATATGACTAGAATCGCACCTTGAAGTTGTCGGAACCACACTCTGGAGTTCCACCATAAAGCGAAATCGCAGGGATGCTTATCTCAGCCATGACAGAATTTGGGGAGACTTTTTTTTTTAAGTCCAATAACTTTGACGAGTGTTACAAAGAACTCTGCTCTGGAGAAATGTACCTCCTTGCCCAAACACCCCAAACACGGTCGGTCCCTTTTGTGTGTTTAATAGTAATTGTATGCTCCTGCTTGCACAGGGCTCCTGCCCTAAACATCTGCCCTCGGGCCCGGAGGTGGGGCCGAATGCCAGCACAGTGCTCTGGTGATCTCTCGTCTGGACTATTGTAGCACACGCCACATGGGGTTGCCTCTGAAAACAGTCCAGAAATGTCAACTGATTCAAAAAAGGGCAGCGTGGCTATGAATGAAGACGGGCCATGAGCTGTGCTGACTGCCAGTCGAAGTCCGGGCCCAATTTTAAGTGCTTGTTCTAACAATTACAGCCCTAAGCAACTTGGGGCCAGGTTCTCCGAAGGATGGCTTGTCCCACACGTTCCTAACTGACCTTGAAGATCATCCACCAAGGTCCTTCCTAGGGAAACCCCACCCCAAAAGAATAAGGGGATGGAAGCCAGGAGGGGAGCCTTTTCAGAGTGGGACCCCATGCCTGGAACACGCTCCCCAGAGCGATGTGCCTAGCACCATTTTTGCCTTCTTTTTGGAGCCAGGTGAAAACCCTTTTTATTTTCCAGTTATTTTAAGTTAGATTTGCAATGATGTTTTAAATATTGTTTATCTGCTACTGTGCTGGAGGGTTAATTTATTATAATTGCTCTGTTGCTGTCCTATTATTTGTGTTATGGTTTTATGTATTGATCGTATGTATAATTTTAGTGTGAATATGTATTGATTGCATAAATAATTTTAGTAACTGCAAAGTGCCCAGAGAGCCTGTGAGCTAAGAGGCAGTATAGAATATGCAATAATTAAAATATTTCTTGGCTGCCATTGATTTAATCACTGAAAGTAAATGTAAATTCAACACAAGCTGATCCTGTCTAACATAAGCCCCACTCTTTCAATAGAGTTCCTTGAAGTACAACTAATGTTGCATTTTACTCTGATACTGTGACCCACTGGTGAAGCTTACAATTGAACCTTTAAGTATTTTTTTAAAAAGATTAAATAGCCCTAAAACTCAAAGCCAAATGCAAGAGACCCCCAACCCACATGCAACATGGCTAATTGCAGAGTTGAAGAAATGGACCACGTGAATTGCGGCCTTATGCTTAGGGGAGATATGGTGAATTAACAGATAAAACTAGAAGATGGAAACAAAGGCGGTGGTCATTGGTTCAAAGAGGTTTAGGCCAGGAAATGTGCTGTTTCTACATCCAATTGGTCACTCTGCTGTTAATCATATGATAAGTTGCGAGTATATTTATCAGGGGTCTGCGGGACGGCTTCTAGTTCTAGCCATAGCTCGGCTCCCGACAGTTCGTAACAATGCAGGGTGTCCCAAAAGCCAGTGCACCGAACAATGCGGGCAAGATGACCTTCCTTTCTCGCACTGAAACCTTTGCAGCAGCTCACAGGCTGAGCAGGTAAAGATGGGGGAGAAGGGAGGGTGGCTGCGGGGCCTGGAAGCCGGGAGAGTGCTTCAGGCTCACAGGTATTTGGGTGCCTAGATGTCCCGGGAGGAAGGAGGGTGCAGCCTGACGGAATGGTGGCCTGCTCAATGGATGCCCGATGGCTGACACGCTGCCCCAAACCTCCTGGGTGCGAGGAAGCCGTTGGTCAAGACGGTGCCTCTGCGATCACAGCGTTGGAAAGGTCAATGGGCAGCCAAGGGGGAAATTCCAGCTGGGCTTGGTTTGAAGGGGAAGAAGCGCTGGGTTTGTTTTCGCCATTTCCCACCCAACTTCAAGCCACCCAGAGTGTTTATTTCAACTTGGGGGTGAAAAGTTGGACTTGGCAATGCGTTACCTTGGAATCCCGCTGCTCAGCTACAGCGAAGACCAAGACTCAGCTTGCCCATCGCAGTGGCTTAATGTGCCCAATCATGCTTGCTGGGAAAAAGCGGGAGCGAACAGGATGGCTGCTTCCTGAAGGCTTGGATTGCTGCCGCGGCAGTTGGGTGGGGCTAAACAACCCAGAGAGGTTACGTCCCTGGGTGATTTATCATTACATCCGAACCCAGACGTGCAGGCTGCTGTTGGAGGTTGTCTCCTTGGCTACAAGTGCCTCCAACAATATAAAAACCTGGCTTCAGATATCATGGTAAATGACTGAGGGACCCAGCGCCCTTGCGTGGATTTAGTTCAGTGGGGGCAGGAGTGAGCCCAGGAGCTGGCATGCCCATTTGCAACCACCCATTTGAGCGGCTTGGGTTGCCGTGCTGTGCAAACAGGCATAAGGCAAGCCAATGTTTTCTGCTGAAGCTCCCATAATCCCTTGCCACTGGCTCCCATAATCCCTTGCTACTGACAGCAGGGCTTATGGGACTTTCTTGCTTATGGTTCTTCGTTGGCTTCAGCTATTAGGGGGTAGAGACGTGCAAAAGATAATAGTACTGCAGTTGCAACATCCGGAAGGTCTCTGGCCAGATCCTCCAGCCAGAGGAGCGCCAAAGACCCTCCTCTCATTTTGCCAGGTTCCTGTTCCCACGAGCTGCAAAGCTTTTCTTCTCTGTCCACTTCCACCAACTGAAGAAAATTACTAGCTAATGCCAGACAGGGGAACCTGGGGTCACTCCACGTTGTGGGACTACAACTCAACCCCAGGCTCACAGACAATCATCAAGCATAATGGGAGTTACAGCTGAGCCACATCTGCAGACCCCCATGTCCTACCACTGGACTACGTCTTTAAGTTCAGACCGGGTTCTGGGACAATTTAGGATTGAAGAGAATGAGAGCATGAGGACAGAACTTGTGGAAAGGAAGGCAGGCAGGAGGCCAAGGAGGCAGGAGAAATCGAAGAGGGACAGCTAATAGACCCCATCTGGCCAAGAAGTGTTCCTAGTCTGAAACTTTGGCAGCGGGGAGGGACTTCTGGTGTGATCCAAGAAAGATCTTAATCTTGCTCTTCCCTTTGCCTTCAAAGAAAAATTATGAGCTTATCCCTGTGTAAAAAGCCCAATTTTGGGGTAAGTCAAAGGGGAACATTTCAGCTTTAAGTGGAGTTAAAGGGAAAAGGAAGCAGCGTTAATTATCATAAGAAAACAGCCTTTTCTGTTGGGGTGCATCAGCCCAGTGTGGAAAAGATCTGAGAAAGGGTTCTGAAAGTTTGTTTTAAAGACTAAAAAAGTTAAATTCGGCAATAGCTTCGGCTAATTTGAATTGAATACAAAATAAGATGTAAATATGAGCATTTAATAACTTATGAGTTAGGGAAATTTTTATAGATAAAAAGGGGAAGGAGAGAAAAAAGGGGGGAAAGGTTGTGACTAGAATTGGAAGAAAAAAATATGGTTAAAGAGTTCCCTCTACTGGTCAATTAATTGAATGTCACACAAGAACGAATAAGCAAGTATCATGTAGGATTAAATAAGCAGATGTCATGTGGAAACCCAAGGAGGGAAACCAGAAAGCCACCAAATCTGTCTTTAATGGGAACTGTCTCTTCAGAATTGGAGGATCAGCAGGATCCTGCAAACAGCAGGATCCCAAGGGAAGAAAAAGATGGACTCAGAAATGGAAGGCCTTGGAAAAATGCTTGAGAGGCATTACAGAGTTAGGAGAAGAGACCGAAAGGGTCAGTCAACATTTGAAAGGTCTTGAAACCAAGATTAGAATGATTGAAAGCAAAAGGTAACAAGAGGAACCGAGTCAACACAAGAGCTGGCAATCTGATTGTAACACAGATGAAAGTTGAAAGCAAAAAATGTTAAAGGCTTTGGAGGAACGAATGACAGCTGTGACAGTTAAAACTCAACAGACACAAGTACTGACCAAAGCTAATAAAGTGGAGATACATCACCAACCCAGAAGCATGACAGACCAGGGAGAAAGGATGATTTCACTGCAGGCCCAAAATTGCAGAACCAATATTCAAGTATGCAGAATTCCAGAACGGGCATATATAGGAGAGAGATCTTAGAGGTGATGTGCTGGAATGGCTTAAAGAATTGCCCCTGCTGAAAAAAATAGGAATGGGAAGACACCAAAAGAATACACAGGACAGGTCCTAAGCATGTATCTAGATGTTCCCCAGAGATGTGCCGATCAAGCTTGCTAATTATTATAAGAAAGGGTTGTTTGTAAGAAAATTGAGATGAGACAGGACAACTGAAAATCAAAGAGGCTCCTGTTCAAGTTTATCAAGTTTTTGTTTTTCTTTATATATAGGTTTAGAGAGTACACTGGGGACCACCGAAGATGTGTGTTTTTATGAGGATATGGTCAAAGCTATGAGATTAATAACTTTGAAAGTTAAAGGTCTAAGGAGTGTAATTAAAAGGAGATGAATTGAAGCAATGATAAAGAACAAGCAAATATTGTATTTTTACCGTAGACCCATCAAAAAAAGGATGGGGTAAATGAACTCAAGGTAACATGGACAACTATCTATGAAAAAGCCTTTGGAAGTTCAAAATCAAGCGGAGTAGCAATTATTATCTCCAAGAAAGCAGAGTTTAAGGTAACAAAAGTAAAGGAAGAGAAAAATACTTGATTTTACAGGGCAAAATAAGAAAAAACTATACATTAGTTAATATTTAAGCACCAAATGAAAATCAGATGTTTTTTTCCTAAGGGGTTTAAAGAATTGTAAATAGTAAAAAAGAAAGGATATTTAATACTGGCTGGAGATTTCAACATAGTAATGAATAAAGCAAAGGACAAGCAACATCTTATGAAAGAGGGGAAAGAGCATAGTATTACAATATCGAGTAAATGGGTACATGAAAATGGTTCGAAAGATGTGTGGAGAGTTAAATGCAAATAAAAAGGGGTTTACTTTCTACTCCTCAGTTCACAAAACTTTTTCTAGAATAAATTCTATATTTGTGTCCAAAGATTTGTTTACTAGAGTTTATGAACTGCATATTGGCTTGATAAAAGTGACAGATCATGCTTTGGTAAATATGGATTCTAGAATTAAATGTGGATTAAATTAAAAAGGAAGGTGCATGAGCATGTTGGTCACTCACTTGCCTGGCCTTGGCTTATCCTTGCTGGTGGTTTCTCTCTCCCCACGTACCCTTCTTTCTTCCAGCAAATCCCTGAATGAGGAGGAGAACAGAAAGCTGTTTGGAAAATGTAACCAAAGCCATGGGCACAACTATAAAGGTAAGGAGCAGAAACCGGCGCTGGGATTCAAGTGAATTATTATGCAACTGAAGCAGAGAAGAGCACCAGTAACCCTTTAGAGAGAGACCTCCGTCCCATGCCTGGAATATGAACGGACGTCGTGATGCACCAGGGTGGGCAGCTAACAGAGCGAAGGGGGAAGTCCTGGATGGTCCCTCTTTAAGCTGGTGTTGTGCATCTGAATGCTCTCGTATGGGAGGGGAATCCCAGCATGTAGAAAACTAGCAGCATGACCCTGACGTGCTAATTTTCCATGTAAAGAAACTGCTTTCTTGTACCACTCGAAGAAGCGAGTGGTACAATCCGGGGCAAGAGCACCCATTCTTGCACCCTCCAGCACACATTCCAGCCACACCTGCCGTTCCCCCTGCCGAAGGGGAGATGGGCTTTAGCCAAAGGGCTTCCCCGACTCTTCTGTCACCTGCTCGCGGCACTAAACTTGGAACGCGGTCCATGTTGACCACTTCCTGCCTTCATTTGCCTCTCCTCTTTGCTTTTCAGTGGTAGTGACCATCTGTGGAAAGGTAAGCATCTTTGCTCTCATCTCCCTGTTTTCTTTTACAAATCTGATCTCAGCTTCTACCAACAAGGCCCTTCCTTTCATGGCATGAGCCCTACTGAATCTCTCTCTCTCTCTCTCTCTCTCTCTCTCTCTCTCTCTCTCACACACACACACACACACACACACACACACAGGGAGAGGGAGGGAGGGAGGGAGAGGTCAGCAAGCTAAGAGTCCCAGGTTTGCAAAAGTCTAAAAACCATTGCTGAGAAGAATCTAAAGGGGGGGGGGGACAACACCCCAAAACATTCCCCACGTAGCACCCAAGGAGTCTCAGAGGCCTGACCTGCTCCAACAGCCCCTCCAAGGCATCTTCTGATGCTCCTGGGAGCCATGGGCCGATCTGTCCTTCACTGGGTGTGGAGCAGTCTAAGCCCAATGAACGGCCGTCGTGATGCCTTGTGATATGTCCAAGGACTGGATGGGGCTGCTATTGGCTTCTTAAAAATATTTTTTCCAGATCGACCCCATCAGTGGCATGTTCATGAATATTTACAAGCTTCAGGAATATATGCAGGTAATTCCAGGTTTCCAGGTAAGCCTTTCTGCCCATCGCTGCTGTGCGCAGCCAGCCCTAACTCCTGGGCCAGAAAAGGAAGGATGGAGGAGGCAGAGAAGCCGGCGGGAGGACTAAGCCGATACTCTAACCAAGGCGCTACGCTGTGGAGGTCGACCAAAGTGCCACCTGCTCCACGCATGGCCAGATGCACCAGCAGGGAAGTCCACAAGCAGAACATGAGCGCAACTCCCCAGTCCTGCTCTCGTTCCCCCACTCCATCCCAGCATCCACTGGCTGGCTGGGGCGTGCTGGGAATGGGGTGCAACACATCTGTAAGGCACTGAGTCACTAAATTGGCCCCTTTACTGATCATGTCCCTGTGGGCAAAAGAGAGATCGCTGCACTGCGTTAGTTGGGCTTTAAACGTGGATGGCTGTTTGTTTCCTTCCAGAGATTTCTGGTGTACTGTTCTGGATCTTTGCTGTTGCCTCAGCTGCTTGAATGTTTGCCCTGCCCACTGCCATGGGCACCTTATGAAAGGGGATCTGTTTCATTTTAGTAAAGCTACCAATAAAATAGCCAGCAAGTTGGGACAACAAACTGTGATGACCGAGCTGCCGTGTCATAATCAACAAACAACAAACCAGGAGTTCCCTCCAGGGTTTGTTAGCACGGGGTCCAGACAGCACCGTAACCCAACGTTTTGGATGCAACTCACAGTTCAGCAACAACCCAGGCTCAGTCACTGCTTGTTCCTAAATCCAGCCAAAGCTTCACCCCAGGGTCAGAGCCCATATTCAGCAAATGTCAAGCACGTCAGGGAGGGTTGCACATGTGTGCGGCTGCTTTGGAAAGGAAAAGAAGAGCAGCAAGTAACTCCAGGATAAAGGCTCCCACATTACCGAGGGAAGCTGCAAGAGGGTGCTGAAAGCACATTTCAGGTCTTGCAGGGGGGCTTCTTGATTGAAGCATTGAGCCACACGACTCGGGGACTGGGAAGGATGAGCACGGAAGGCACTTTTTGGTGGGCTCGGCCCTTTGGCGGGCCGCTCTGGCACACTGCCCTCTGGGTGTGTGCAAAGCCCAGAGGATGCTCCGAAGGCACAAACGGCGCCCCCTTGTTGAAGCCGAGCAGGCCTGGGGCTGGCCTGAGCTCGGAGGGGAGACCCCCTGGGAACCCCGTGTGGCCCCCTCGACTTCTGCAGCTGGAGAAAGGTGGGGAATAAATAGAAGAAATGAAAACGGGCTGCACTAGCACGGGGTGGGTTCCCGAAGTAGAAAAGGTCCATGGCATTAGGGCCCCCGCCTCTTCCCACCAAATGCAGGACCCGTGCTCTTGACCAGGAGCAACGCCACACAGCTCCGAGGCACACGTTCAGCGCCCCCCGGGTTCCAGCCCACCCACCCTCCACCCCTCGGGCCAGACCGCCTTCCCGCCACCACCAAGCTTCCGCACCCGTTGCGTGGGATCCTAGTTCAAAACCCCAGGACTTAGAATTCACTGGAGAGACGTACCTGGCGGAAAGGCCACCCTCTTGCATGTTGCTCTTGCCTTCAGGAAGCCATCATGAAGCCTCTTGACCACAAGAACCTGGACCAGGACGTGGACTACTTTGCGGATGTCATAAGGTGAGTCCTTGCAGAGGGACGGCGGGTGGACCGTTCAGCTGGCCACCACGGGCCGAGGCGGCGTGTGGCAACAGCAATCCAATGCGACTGCACAGAGGGGCAACATCTGATGGACACCATGGCGGGGGGGGGGGGCAGCTAGGCCAGGTGCTCTTGAATGAGCATGGCAAAGAGCGGCCAAGTCTCCAGTCCACAGAGGACCAGATCTGCCAGCTGTGTTCCCCTTCCTCCGCACAAGGCTGGGCCGTCCAGTACGCTTCCTACTGAGCTTCAGCACCCAGCAAAACTCACATCTCTTTCCTGTGACTAGCAAGGCAAGTTATCCGAACTGTGATGTACACATTATTATCACTGCATTTCTATATGTTCTCTGGGCAGCAGAGACGACTTAGTGGGGGGACAGCTCAGGCTAAATAAGCCCCACAAAGCCCCTGAAGTCAGACATGCCAGTCTGTGCCCCAGGAGCAGGCTGTCCACACAGAAACGCCAGGCTTCTGTTTCGTACGGCCGCAAGGAACCCAACTGACCCCGTTGGGGTAAAACTGACTGTGGGCCGAGCCGAAGCCACAAAGCCACCTACAGACCTGCCCCACTCACAGTAACTGAAGCGTGCTAGAGAAGCGTCCAAAGGCTTCTTCTAGCAATGCAGAAGAAGGGGACACAGAAAGTGCCCAGCTGGCTTCTCTGACACCAGCAGCTTTATCCGCTTCCCCTGGATCACGGGGAGCTTGCACCCGAGTCCACATGGAGGTGATTTGCAGTCACAGGCAAGAAGCGATCGATGTTCCCCGAGATACCTCTATACATAACTGTGGCTCCCTGTCACCAGCCTCCCGTGCTTTTTTTCAGTACGACAGAGAACGTGGCTGTGTACATCTGGAACAACCTTGAAAAAATCCTTCCAGCTGGATGCCTGTACAAGGTCAAGGTCTATGAATCCGACAGAAACTTTATTGTCTACAAGGGAAACTAAATGCGTGTAAGTTGTAGGAGGGGATGGGGTGAGAGCACGATTCCCCATGGGTCATGGGAATGCTCCTTGTGAGTTCAAGGTGGACACATCCTATAGGAACGTTTGCAAATGTTTCTGGGCCTATGGTGAGTGGGGCAATTTTACATAAATTCACGTAACACTGCAAATTTTTCTTACTTGGTGGTTGGGAAGAACTGCAAAAGAAAAGCTCATTACCGTATGTTATCTCGTCCTTTGTTGCAGTATCATGCAAGGAACCAGCAGTTTCTGTAAAGCCGACAGGCAAGGATGACTCCCAATAAATATTTGGACTGACGAGGTGGTAAAGCTTTGTGTACGAAGATGAAGAGATGCAAAGCTTCTGTCTGCGCTGTTGTATCTGTTACGAGCTATTGCTACATGTGCAAAAGCTATCAGAAGATGTTGCCGACAAAGATGTCGTCCTTGTAAGACCTTATAAGCCCAATAAAGATGGGTATGCCTGAATAAAGATGCACGCCTTGAACACTTGGTTGGGTGGTTTTATAATGCCGAGCTTGTAGCACAGTACGTATAGTGCAAGATGTTTCGCGGATGTTTTGTGACTGAATAAACAAAAACTGAACACTGAACACTTCAAGCTCCGTAAAGCTGGTGGACTTCAGCAGACCTGGGCCAGCAGGGAACGCTTTGCGGGGTTAACGCAAGAAGGCATTTTTTACCATCACTTCTGCAAACCACGCCACGCAGTCCATTATTTCATGATGTGATTGGCATCGTGGTTAGAAAAGGGAGGAGGAGCGAGCGCAAGTGAACCGGTCCTTCTGGGAGGAGGCTCTGAATGCGAGGGACGCCGTGCTCGCCCCTTGAAGCCCATGAGGCTTGGACCACCCATCATCCCTATGCATAGAACCACAGAATCACAGAAGAGCTGGAAGGGGCCAGGGAGGCCATCGGGTGCAGCCCGCTGCTGTTGCAGGACACCAAGTCACACCATCCCACTCGGGGCCCTGGGAACACCGCCGGGCTGCTCAGTCTGAAAGATGCACATTCTTCATGAAAAGGCGGCCCTGGTCTTTCCACATGATGCACAGCAAGCAGTCCAAAATCCTCAGAAATCCGTCACGAGCCTCAACGGCTGCTACTGCACATTCATTTCATGTGCAAGGTGCGGTACGTGATCCCTGCTAGTTACACAGACTAGTTTTTGTTGCATGCCATTCTAAACAAGGGGCACAGCGCAAGCTATACAATAGCATTGATTTGGTGGAGCGGTTTACCCTGGTTTTCCTCCCATAAAAAGGCCTTGCCATATATTCTCAGTTAGGAATCTGGCTGATGGGTACTGAGGGCCATTCCCAGCCACTCCCGCCCTCTAAGAACTACTCTTCCCCCGTGGCCATGACAGATTTAACACTGGGAAGAACGAGGCACAGCGCAAATAGCTTGCCCAGGTGCCTTGGAAGTCCACGACAGAGCAAGGGTTGGAAGTCGGCTCCCATATGGGGCAACCATCCTGTTGCTGCCCATTCAACTGGCACAAAGATACTTAGTTGTTTGAATACGAATACAAAGGGGGGAAACCAGGAACAGGCAAAGGGAGCACTGAAACAAGCACTTCCGGTTGTACTTCCAGGCAAAATGACTTTGGAAAAACATTAATTCTGCCTTGCAAGTGAATCCGGAGCGCTATTACTGGCCGAAGCTTCCACACACGGTGGCTTCAGTCATTTGAGGCATGGCTGCCAGAGAGAAAGGTCGGGAAGGAGGGGAGAGGGGGGAACCAGCATCTGTCCACTTACCTGAGTGTCTTCTCCTGAAGGTAGCAGGTGCTCCCTAAGCACCTGGCCCGACCTGCTGCCTGCACCTTACTGGCCCCCCCGGTAAATGCGTGAGCTGCTGTGCAGAGAACGGTGTTCATGGCAACTTCTTAGGGTGTGACGAAGCCGACCTTGCTCTCCTCCTTTGTCAAAACACCTCCGAATGAAAAAGCTGCCCAGGCACCTGCAGGCACCCCAAATCTCCACCATTACCTTCCCAGTCGATTCCTTCCCTTCTCTCGCTTTCATTCGCAAATGCACACGCAGCCACTCAACACAGAAGGCTCTCATCCTTATTTTAAACAGGTGCAGCCGGGGCAAGGCAGCCCTCCCCTCTGGGAACACCTTTGCCAGCGAAATCGTCCCTTCTGCTGAGCGGCTGTCAGAGCCGAAGCGAGACCAAGCCTGGCCAGGAGCCGCAGGGCGGCCTGGTCCCTGCCCCACAACCCACTGCCAACCATTCTCCAGCACTGGCTTTCTTCTTCTTCGCTCTTGGGTTGCCTTTCCAGGGTCCTTGCTCTCATCTGCGTCGGCCGCAAACTGGAAGTGGGAGGAGCCATTCTTGGCATTAAGCCTGGGGAGGTTCTTCTTGTCCCCATTCCCCTAAAGTCCACCACACGCTCCTTTCCCCTCCACCAAAAGCCCTCTCCAACCCAGTGGGAAGGCCAGCAGCCCACCTGGCCATGAGAACCCAATGCCTCCATCGCAGCTCCGACAGACAGTGCCTGGAGACCACGTGCCCGGGCCTTATCCATCGGCCAAAGAACCACAGTCCATTTGGGGGCCTCGTCCCCTGCCTTGCAGGAAGCAGAGGGAGCCCAGCCTGGCCCCTTCTCTGCCCAGGACACATCACACAGAGAACAAGCAGCAGCCAGAACGAGATCCCACCCTTCCCTACCAAAAAGAGCACGTGCCTGCATTTTGCTTCTCTTGTCCTCGGCCGTCTTGGCAAGCCACCTGTTCACTCAAAGTCTTGGTACAGGTGCTGTAAATGAAGGAAGGAATCCAGCGCCTCAAGCTCACTCAGACTCACTCCGAGTGGATTCCACCCGCGCTGCCCGTTCTTTGGGGCAGGGGAATGAAAAAAGGAGGTAATGGAGAAGGTTTGAACAGTCGTCCCAAACTATATGTATTCTCTTTCTTAAAAAAAATGGGGATGGGGAAAGAGAAGTTAACTCTCCGACTGATTTGTCCACCAAGCACAGCCATCGTGCACATCTGTGCAGTTGCGATTTTGCCTGACAATTAAGCAACGCCTTCTAGTTATTTGCCGCTGCACAGCTGTGAAGGTGCATAATAAACCATGTGCATCTGCATATATGCATATGGAGGAGCTTCCAGCCTGGCTGGCAGGCAGCAGCTGGAGCACAGGTTCGTCCTTCCTTGCTGCAAAGCCGCTGTTCGGACTTGCCTGCGGCATTTAGTGGCAATCCGTTAGTAAACCAACCCACAAACTCCGGACTATTCCATGCAATGTGGGAATGGGAGCTCAGGAAGCGCCTTCTTTTGCCCTTGCGGTTCCGGACACTGTTTGGCCTCATGGGCCTCCTGGAAGCACCTCTGTTTCCAACCAGCTGAGCTGTGATGAGCTTCTTGCACCACGGCAAATCTCAAGCACGCGGGAGAGCCAGTTCACAGGACAGGTTTCCCCAGACACGCTGCCCCAGCTGCGCACCCGGTTGTGTGCAAGGCAGCAGGAGCCCAGCCTCACCGCTTGTCAGAGGCACAACGCCACTGAACGGGGAAAACACCCACCCTGTGAAATGGGCCTCCCACCCTTGCAGAGGGAAAAGGCCGCTGGGAGGCAGATCCGCCAAATGAATGATCCAGCCACGCTTTCAGATCCACAGTGGCACCCTCTGCTGAGGCGGATCTCTCCTTCGGCAAAACCTACGAGGCACACTGCTCAATACCATAATACCTACAACGAGGACTTAAATAGCGACACTCAAGTGCTCGCTCTTGGGACTTGCCAAGCTGGCAGCTGGAAGGGAGAAGACCAAGTCGAGGCTGCAGAGCGTGTGTCACCGGCTCCTGCAGAGCCCGAGAGGAGCTCGGGGGTTCGGCACTCGACCTTCCCTGGGACACTGTGCCCTGAGGCATGGCAGGTGCCCAGGAGCCCAGGCCAGGAAAGATAAGCCCCCAAAGTGGCCTTCCCTCTGCCTGAGAGAACTGTTCCCTGGTGTTTGTCAGGAGGGGTTTTTGGAACATTGTTTGCTTCTTATTTAAAAACCATGAATCGTCTTATCAGCCTTTGCATTAATCTTTTTTTAAGCATAACACATGAGTTCGTTTCACATTTCTTGCTCTTCTTTTCTCTTTTGAGGGAAAAAGAATCCAAATCCAGCAAAGGAAACATTTAATTACCACATCTCAGAAGAATTATATCTTGGCATAAACAGTAATAGAAGTTATTTGTTTTCCAAAGTGCTTAGCTTTCAGATCAACTGCTGCTTTCGGCAACCGTAGAGAAGACAGCGAAGCGATTCTCTTTAAGCGGCAAAGGTGAAGCTGGAAAAGCAGCGTGCTGAAGACCATCGACTGACCTCACAGGGAAAGCGACACCTAGAGGCCCCCCCCCGCCTTCCACAGCTCACATCCTCAGTGGAGCCCAGTGGCTCAAAGGAGCTGCCCGTGCTTTGCATGCAGAGCTCCAGGTTCAGCCCGCTGCATCTCCAGCCACACGGGGTCGACAGCGAGAGAGACGAAAACCCGGCCTGCGGCTGGGGAACTTGCTGCCAGCTGGCGTACAATGTCCTCTGGACAGGTGCGGATCCTCGCAGTGCCATCTCAACAGAAGCAGAGCGATGCCGCCCAGGTCTCCAAGCAGGGTGGAGAAAGGCCTCGGCTGCCAGCCCTGACTGAGCTGGACAGTCCGAGGCCATGGACCCTGCTGGGCAGCTCCGCAGGCCGCAGCGTCTGAACGGATGGAATGCTTTGACTCAACAGTGGCACGTCGGGACGGCACAGAGCCACGGGGGAGACCGGCTTCCGGCTTGAGCGCATCGTTGCCGCTTTCCTCCGATTTCAAGAAATAGGTGTGTTCTACATTTTGGATGGCTGTACTTGATCAAGTTCAGAAATCCACGGATTGACTGGACTGATTGGACTCTTTCCCAAACCATGGACCGGACACCTCAAGAAACAGAATTCATTTCTCCTCCCCCTTGTACACAACACTGTTCTTGTCTGTTTCATAGATTTTGACTTTATAAAGGCTGCCCTCGGGAAGGTGTTTCAGAAGCGTTCCCCAGATGAACACAGCAACGTTCTCAGTTGTACTGCAAGGAAAACAACGGGAGTCAGCTTTTGTTTTTTTCCGTGACAGTCCTGATGACCTCGCTGAGGCGAGAAATGTGCCAACATTACAGGGAGAAGCAGTGTCGGTTTGTTACACCAGTTGCTTCAAAGAAAGGTTGCGTAACGACCTGTGAGAACCCTGCACTGGCACCCTGCACTGGCACTTTTTTGAAGATTTTCTCAGATTACTCATGAGCTTCACGCAGTTACAAGTTTCTGTGCTCATCAAAAGCAGAGAAAAGGTATCTAGATGCTCGCATGGAAAAGGTGACTCGGACAGGCAGCCCTCTTTAATCAAGTGCAAACACATCTGCACTCGCATCTTAAGGCAGCATGTGGGCCACAGAATGTGGGGACCAGGAAACACCCCCTTGGACAGCGGAGTCAGAGGAAGGGCAGAACGGCCTCTGCAGATCCAACAGGGAGTTTAAAACAAGCCTCTGGCACACAATAGTGCAGATGTGTGCAGCCAGTGTGCGCCAGAAGTTGTGAAATAAAAGGAAAAACAGAGGAACTTCCTTCTGCTGACGCAATGGGATTTATCCAGACAGAAGGCAAGTCACATTCATTGGCTCAAAACGTGTGAGCAACTCCAGTTTGAGTAAGAGAAACTCAGCGGTCCCAGAGCAATAAGCAACACCTACCTGACGACGTCAGCAAAGTAGGGAACGTCCTTGTCGAGGTTCTTGTGGTCCAGGGGCTGCATGATGGCTTCCTAAGGGTAGACAGTCGGGCAGTTACATCCACGAACGGTGCTCCAGAGGGAAAGCCTGCTCTGTTTGCGGCTTGGCTGTTCGTCTATTCATTTGATTTATTTAGTTAAAACATTTCTATGCTGTCTTTCTCCCAAACAGATCTCAAGGCAACTTACAAACCAGAAGCCTAACAGCACGATTACAATACAAATACAGTATAAAACTATTCAATAAGATAATCCCAATTGTCTGATAAAACATTCAACCTCCAAAATACTGGGTGAATAGAAAGGTTTTGGCAGGGCACCGAAAAGAATAAAGCGACGGTGCCGAGTGTGCCTCTTTGGGGAGCATGTTCCAAAGCCACGGTGCCACCAGAGAAGGCCCTTCCCAGGTAGCTCCTTCAGAGGGCTCCCAAAGAAGCCCTCAGTGGAAGATCTTAGAGGACCTCAGGCGGGTGTATATGGAAGGAGACATTCCCTCAAATGCCCAGGCCCTAGAACATTTAGGGTTTTGTATGTCGAAATCTCGATACGTGATCATTGAGAACCATTTCGACAGGCCGCTTTCTAAAATGGCACTGGAGATCTGCCTGACATGCAAAGGCCCAGACATCCATGGTCTATTGCACAACTTGGGCCACATCGCAGGGTCCAGAATACAGAGGACGGCGGTCTTCAACAGAGTCTTTCCCAGCGGGAGGATCTCCTCGCTTTTCCTCTCCTGGGAAAGAAGCCATCGCCCCAGCCCGGCCTCGGTTTGGGAGATGTGAGCGTCCCCCTCTGCACCCACCCCCACCCGGCGTGAGATTCCTCCCCCACGGCAGCGCCAGGGCTCCTGCCCACCACAGCCAGAAGGCACCCCTGGCCATCCCTGCAGAAGCAGAGCAGGAGTACCTCCAGGTGGTCTTTCAGGTCTGCCAGGTTGATCACCATCCCTGTCGTGGGGTCAATCTGGAAGGGAAACACAGAGCAGAGCTGGGCAGCCAACGTCAAAGCTTCTCACCTGCAAGCAACAAGGGGACCCATCGCTCCTGCCAACCAGGGCGAAGTGCCCACAGGGCCTCCGAAACCCAGCCCAATGGCACCTGCTCAGCTTGCAAGCCGGAGACCCTTTGGGGACGGCGTCTCTGAGGTTTAGAACGGGGGAGAGCATAGAAAGGGTGAGGAGAAAGGGTGGATCAGCCCACCACACCCGGCCACATTTGGTGGCCCCAGCTGGGCTGGTGTTTGGCTGCACGCTACCTTCTCAAGAAAGGAGCCCGCAAAAAGATTCGCCTTTCTACCCCCTTTAGGCGACACCCTGAAGATGACACACATCCCGGGCAGAGAAATCCCGTACTGCTCTCATCTTCTTCCGAAGGCTTCTAGCAGAAGGCCAGGACACCACCTTGAGAGCCAACGCTGACCAGCGGTTTATCCGAGAGGACTTTGGTCTCCCACAGTTGGTAAGAGAAGAGGAAACTCTATACAGTATGGACGGTAGCAGTTTTGCTTTCCTGACTCTTTTTAAGACCACAAATCAGGAGAGGGAAGTGAGGAAGAAAATGGAAATGGTTTACACTGACTGGCTCTTCTTCCTGCCCGCAAAACAAGATTCTTCTTTCAGGCATTTAATGTATGCTAATTCCTCCTCCATGAAAGACACAGTTATAATTTTGGAACCAGATGCCTTCCGGATAACAAGAACTTGTGTATTGTTTCCCAACAGAAGTGGACCTAAGTCATCTAAGAATCGAATCATTCTTTTTTCAGTCAGATACGTCAAAAGCATTGCGACTGTGCACAATTTTGGTGCTTTATGCCAAAAAGGGGGAAGCCGAGGCACGCAGCCAGCAAGAGCCGGCCTTCCAGTTCACCAGCTCCCTCCAATCGCCTTGGCTGCCCGGATACAAAGTTGTCTCACAGGAAGTCCGTCCACTTGTTCATTGAGCCCGGTTTTGTTTGCCGTAACAGGTGGTGCGCTTCAGGTCCTCCCCCTTACCTGTCCCTTGGAATCTGCCCACTGGAGGCCGAATCAGGACCCTCTCCATGCTGCCTTCCTTCCCCAGTTGGGCTCATCGGGTTCTACTGATTTGCCTTGTCTCCCCCGTTTTTGTTTCCACGTCAACAACCGCTGTGAAAGCAGGCCGTCTAAGGCAGGCAAGGGCAGCCATACACTGAATGTGTGACTGCAGCCCACGTGGTTCAGAAGCTTCTCAGGACAGTCGGTCTTCACAGCGAACACCAAGCTCCGAGTTCAGAGGGGCTGAACCCCACGTCCTGGAAGCAAGGGCAGAGCGGTCTGGTTGTGCACAGCACACGTGTGCGCACTTTGGAGATTTGTGGGACACCAGTTGTGAAGGAAATCCCCTCCTCCTCCTTCCTCTTTTTTAAGTCAACATCCCAAAAGTACAGAACGGCAAAAACTTTTTCAGAGCTTACCAAAAGGTCACCAAGCGCATACTAGATAAAACTTAGCGTGGTTGTTCCTTGTGACTTGGAAATGCAGTGCTGAGGCTAACAGTCCCAGATACGTTTCAACACTCACCTCACCACGTACGGTTACTTCCACTATGAAAAGAAGAAGGGGAACAAAAATGAAAATGCCAAGCTTCAGGTTAGATCGCCGACTATGAAGACACATGCACAAGAGACTGATCAACCTCAGAGAGATTAAATTCATCTTCCTCTGCCCATCTTAATAGAAGTGTTACCTGAAAACAATAGGTACTTCCAAGCAAAGGGAAAAACAGACCGGTTTCCTACTTCTTTGAGGAAAAAAGGCAGAGACGGTGCACTGCCGTGCTGCATTTAACTAAGACTGCATGAGCCACTGCCATGTTCACCACCAAAAAATAATTTGGAGAAACTTTGCGAGCGTTCAAAATAGATGCAAGCTTCCCGTGCACCAAGGCGTGTGAGAAAAGCTTGCTGAATCAACAGCCATCAGAAAGAGGAACCTCACAAGGAATGCCGAGCAGTCAGAAGGGACCGGCTGGGCAAAACAAAGGCGAGGAAAAAGTCCCAATCTATTTCCAAGTGCATTTTTTTCTGATTTACAACATTCCTATACCCCACTACATTTAAGCAGACTGCAGAGTAGCACACAATAAAAGTTTAAAAGGCGAAAACAGGATTGTATTGGAAACACCCTTTTATTTTATTGACCAAAAGATCCTTTTGTCTACACCTTTCCTTTTCACCTTTCAACATTTCCTGCGAAATCAGAGGGAAGCCCTGCCTAGCCCAGCGGTCTGTTCACACAGTGGCAAACAAGCCGTCTGTGGGAAGGGCACAAGGAGGACCTGGAAAGCGGACTCTCCAGGAGTATGGAGGGTCCCCTAAATGTTGCCACCCCGCAAAAACAGCATAATGGTGAGGCCAGTTTGGTGGGCCATGTGTTTCCATCCATGGCCATTCATGTTTCTGGGAAGCAAGCCAGCCAGTCAGCCTGGCGCAGTGGTTAAGTGCTGGGCTGTAACTAGCCAGGTTCTAGACCCCCCTCAGCCAAGAAGCCCACTGGGTGGCTTTGAGCCAGTCACCCCCTCTCAGCCTAACCTCCCCCACAGGGCAAGGATAACAAGGAAAGGGGGCAGACTATGCCTTGGGTTCCTCACAAGAAGAAGAAAGGTGAGATACAAATGCCATGCAGTGATGAGGAGGAGAACCAGCAGCACAATAGTTCTATCTGGCTGTTTGTCTCCCACGTCAGTAACCAAGTTTAACACTCTTCTTAGGAAACTGGGGTTCTGAAAACTGCAGTCCTCTGTAACAGGCGAAATGCTAGAAAAGCCAGTTAGCTGTAGGTGCAGGGAGGGGAGATGGGGGGGGGGGTGGAACAGGAGTAGATGTTGCATCCAGAACGCTTGCATAAGCAGGATCCTATGAATGTTGGAGAGTCTGAAAAGCTTCATTAAGAGAACTACGGAGTACATCACAAACTTTATAGGTGACTAAACGGAAGGTAAACCTACAAAGCACTTAACCACAATGCAATGCTTTTCCTCTATAAAGGAATATGCAGTAACTTGCATCAATAATGTAAGGTTTATACAGATGTTTGCATGCAGAAAAAGCCAGCCAAATAGTGTTTTACAATTGGATTTTCCATTGCAACATAAGATGTCCCATATATTTGGAAAGAAATTACCAATACATAGCAGTATTTTCTTCTCTACTATAGATCACTATCTCTCTGGTTGTGTATAAAGACTCAATTTAGTCACTTCTTACCTTTGTAGTTGTGCCCATGTCCATTGGGGTTATTGCATTTTCCAAAGAGTTTCTGATTCTCTTCATCACTTAGCAACTTGCTACGGAAAAGAAATGCATCAACGAACTAGTTACTGGTTGTGCTTTTTACCAATTTAGGGTGTAATTGTGCATAAGTTTAGACAGAAAAAAAGTCTAAACAACTCTAAGCCACATTTAAACATGTCCACAAAGAAAGGGAAGAAACTGTCTGCCAATTTCTATCCCTTTAAAATAAGGCTGGAGGCCTTTACCAAGCTCTTGATGTATGGAACTACATGGACTGGCGAATGGGAGTTGCAAGGGATCACAGTGGGAAGGCCGATATAATGAGTATGCAGGCAAACACCTCCCTCACCCTTAACTATGCGCAGCCGGCCTAGCATCCGCCTTCTCAGACGGCAAACTCCTGCCGTCCCTGCCCGGCAGCTTTGCGCGAACAAAACCGCCCTTCCCCGTCAATCCAACCCGTGTGTTATTTTACTGCAGCGCCTCCCCGGGGCTTCTTTGCTCGGCACTCTGCACATGTGCAGAGACGCTCTCCTCCCCCCCCCCCCACAAGCCCGGCCCAGCGTGGGGAGCGGGCCGTGGCGGGGGCCTTCCCGCCCCGTCACCTGTGCAGCCGGTGGGAGGCGCTGAAGCTGAGGCTGCGGGTCACCCTGGCCAGGCGACGAGGCCCGGCGGGGCGCGGAGGCGGCGCCATGCCCTGCGAGGCCCGGGGCGTCCCTGTCGAGCGGCCGCCGCGTCACGGCGCGTGCGCGCGGCGCGTGCGCAGTGGCAGGACTGGCGCCGCGCCGTCTCCCGCTGCCCGCTTGCCGCCCTCCTTTGCAGACCGGGCCGCTGCCGCGCGAAGGGGCGGCGCGTGCGAGGAGCCCGGCGTCACGTCTGCACGCGGCCCGGGGAGCTCGCGGGGCAGAGGCGGCCCGCTCGGGAGGCTCGCTCCGTGCGGGCCGCAGCCGGGACGGCCTGGAAGAAAACCCCGCCGGCCGGGGCAGAGCCGTGCCCGACCCTCGCGGCCAGGAAAGGGACGCTGCCGCAGCGGAGCCGGGGCGGAAGAGGGCGGCCCGGGGCTTGGCGCTGCTCCCTCGGGAGGGGGCCGTGCAGCTTGGAAACCTGCCGGATGAGAGCGGGTGCAATTGCACGCCACGTGCAGGACGCGGGCGGGGTTAGAATTGTACGCCGCTGTGAACTGGCATGAACCCCGCGGGAAGCTTCCCGCTGTTAGCGGTGCAGAAATCATCCCGAGAGGTTGGTTGCGGGGAGATCCAGGAGAGAGAAAAGGAAGTACGCTTCTTCCCATAAGGCGTACCTAAAGTAAGCAATTTGCTACCCGGAGAAGTACCCGTGGCTACTCACCTTGATGGCTCTGGGCTCCTCCCAGGATCAGAGGCCATGTGCCTATGCGTTTGAGCTGCTGGGAGACACTTCCCACTTGGGACACTGGGGCTGGGAAGCTTGCAGCCACATCATCCTTCCACCCATCTCTGCAATCAGGCCCACATGTCTGTCGGTGTTACACCAGTTTAATTCTCAGTTTTCTCTCACGAAATTCCGAGATGCTCTTCCAGTTTGCCTATGGAAGAATTACAGTTCCTGGGAAAGATACATGTGAAAGCTGGCTCCTCCTTCAGGGACTTGAGGACACCTTCCGTGAGCCCCGTAAAATCTTTTTTCTCCACTCCAGACTAAATAGAGGCCCAGCTCTTTCAAGCATTCCTCCCGTGACTTGCTTTCCAGACCACTCACCATCCAGGTGGAGCACCTCTGTCAATGTCTGATAGACGGTGAGACCCGGAGCTGCACTCGGTGTTCATGTCCAGTCTGAGCATCAAGAGTGGATCTGATCGCATGGTCCTGTTCGCACGGTCCTAATCCCGCGTTGGCTTTCAGCCGCCGCTGGTTGGGGTTCTGCTTGCAAAGGGTGAGCTCTTCCCCAGCCCAGCTTTTACATGAGATCATGCATGACCCTTTCGCAAATGCTCTCAAACCGCACCCTCCTATGGCCTCTCACTGTTGGCCATGGTGGCTGATGGGAATTGCACTCTGCATGCTCCCGTCCCCGACCTTCAGCAGTGAGAGCATGTGCTTGAACACCGAGCTACGGTCCCCAAAGGTGAATCAATTCGTTCCTCTCTCCATCCCGTGGTCTTGCCATTCAGGCTCGAGCACACATGATCCCGCTTGGCTTGATCACATGAGGGCCAGCCGCTCTTGATATAGGAGCCTCTCCCGCTGTCATTACGAGCATCTCCCTTCCCTTCCCCTGCTCTCCAACCAAAGCGCAGCTTCACTGGGGCAATGCAGATCTCCGGGACGTCAGAACCTCGCCTGGTGACCTCCCTGCTGGGGAGAGCTTCCTTCTGCAGGATAGAGACGTTTAGTGCTTCCCACAGGCTGGCCTGGTAACTTACTCTCTGCTCTGTATTGCTTTATTTCATGTGACGTTTATACCCTGCCTTTCCTCTCAGAAGCTCACAACGGCGTGCATTATCTGGCAGTCCCATGAAGGCAGCTGGACTGAAGTTGGGTGACAGACGAAAGGTTATCCAGGGAACAGCACGTCTGAGCAGGGAATGGTAACCCGGCCTCCCCGGTCCTAGATGAACCGTCTAACCACCACGATGTGCCGGGTTTTCCGGATTAGCTGAAGGGCTTACTCCCTCGGCTGTTTTTACTGATGATGTTACTCTTTGCCATCATGGATATGGCAGTTGGCAGAGCAGGATAGGCAAAGAAGAAAGTCCTTTGTCCCGGGGAATTTGCACTCTGTGTTGCAACAGAGGGTGAGACAAGCAAGAGAAGGAAAGAAAATGGCGGGAAGGTGGGTGGGAGAGGCTGTGCACTCTCTGCTGAGTTTCATTATTTGAGAATGACTTTTCTCATCAAGATGTCTTGCACTCGCCGCTTTCTGCTGCAGAGTTGATTTTTAGAATATCAAAGATCATTTAGTGTGACTGTCTGATCAATGCAAGCTCTGCATGGCAGGTTCCCCCCCCCCCCGAACCCACTGCCTCTAGACTCTGTTCCCCTGCTCTCGTTGTTAAGAAAATGCTGCTCCAGCCAGAATCTGCTCCCCTGTAATTTACACCCGCTGGTTGTAGTTCTTTCTAAGTGCAGGGAGAGTCTGCTTGGCTTGAAGGCAAGCGGAAAGTTTCTCTCCGTGGATACCAAGAGCCACTTCCAAATCCGTAGCAAGCATCCCTAGAGAGTCCGGCTCTAGACGGCCTGTTGGAGCAGCCAGAAGGCCACGAGGGTGGATGTCTGGTCTCTCAAAGGCCTGTTGTCTTCATGGGAACCGCTAGTGCCAAGTGCTGAAGCGCCCGCTTGGCTGCACCGCCAGGTTGGGACCCCTCCAGAAAAAGGGAATTCTGTTTTCACTTGTCGCAGCAAATTAACCAAGGAAACCAAGACGACAAACAGCATGGTTAGCGGAGTGGTTTGTCCTGTTGTGCACATTCACAACCCTGCGTTTTGTTTTGTTTTGTTTTGTTTTGTTTTGTTTTGTTTTGTTTTGTTTTCCCCAGCAAGTCACTGAGTGATGCAGAGAATAAGAAGCTGTTTGAGCAAAGTAATCAGAGGCATGGGCACAATTATAAAGGTGAGGAAGCAGGTGACTTCATATGCTCTGCTTGCTTTTGATGCCCCTGAGCTGAAAAGGAATCGAGAACAAGTACCTGAAGTTTCTCTCTCTCTCATTCTGACTGCCAGTAGCTCTGCTGTCCTCACCCTCTGCTGTGCACATGGAGGACTGCAAAGCTGCAGATCCCAGCCTGATGTGCTGAAGTCCCAGTAAGTCTCTGTGGAGACCAGTAAGCCCTCAGATGCCCCAGGGTAGAGTCACACAAACGGGTTTGGAGGGGAGTGGGGAAGCCCTGAACAGGAAACATCAGAACCGAGGAGCAGCCTTGGGTTAGGTCTCTGGAGGTAGAGAGGGAACAACGGCTGAGCAGGATTCACTGAGAGAGAAGCTGGAGCCTGCGCATTCCGGCAAGATGGAAAAGGGTGGGCCGGAATAGATGGAAAAGATGGAAAAGGATGGGCTCAGTTCAGAAGCGAGGGGCATGGGAGGGAACCTTGAGCAGAAATCAACAGGAGAGGAGAAGTCCCAATTTAGAGAGATACCCGGAGGTGAAACCTGGTTAGTGTTCCCGCCACCATCGCACCTGTTCTCCCATCTGGGTGCTGGGTTCTTAGCAAGGACGCATCTGCTTTCTGCCCGCTTGCCTGACCCGGCTCTTGCACAAGTCCATATTTTCATAGGTCTCCCTTAAGACTGCAACCCCGTCCCATTTCCATACTCACAGACAAGACCAGGCAAGTGTGGTCTTGTGTGACTTGTTCTTCTCTGCTTCCTTCTAGTTGTGGTGACGGTCCATGGAGAAGTAAGTGAAGCGAGGGCTGGTGGGTGGCTGGAGTGGGTGGGAAAGGCTTGGGGGCGTTCGGCTCTGGGATGAGTCTTTTAGGCTCCTGGTTATGAACTGCTCATGAAAAGTATGGAACTGGAGCCAACTGGAGTGTTGGACAAGACACTATCAATGGGCCCCGTCCCTTGGTGACGATGCCAGTTCGCTGCCATTGTTACCAGAAGCTAATCTTCTCATCGTGTTTCCCATTGTGCTTGCTTGATGAGTGGAGAGAGTATGGAGAGGGCCCTGGCGGTTGACACAGTGGTACCCAAGCGTCCTCTTCCCCTGCGTGGAGCCCAAACAGCCCCATGGTGCACACTGGAGCCAAGGCCGCTGAAGCAGGCGGGAAGGTGGCCTGGCGCACAGATGGAGGACAATGCTGAATCTGACCAAGCGTGGCTTGGAGCTCATGATCGAGCCCACGCCATGGCAGTGAAGGTGGCAAAGAAAGCTGATTCTTCCACCTCCATCGCTTCCTCTTAGATGTTCCGAGAGGTTCAGGGGCTCTTACAGACCAGACCTGGGAAAGAAATGGGGGAACACTTGGTGGGACCCCCTCAATCTCCAGACCTTCCCGAGCTCACTTGACTTTAGCGCTTGTCACCCGCAGCCATTCTTCCCTGACGCCACCTAGAATCCCAAGTGCGATTTCCGTTCTCCTAAATAATCCGTCCATGGATTGCTGAGGTGCTCACTGGTCTTCTTTTCAGATTAATCCCATTTCTGGGATGGTGATAAACCTGACCGATTTGAAGGCATGCATGAAGGTAAGGCATGTGAGGCAGCATGGAATAAAACTGCAGGCATGAGGGAGGTGGTCCTCCCGCCCGTTCGGTGTTGCTTCGGAGAAGAGATTGGCAACTGCACATCTCTGCGTGGAATCGTAAATCCTGATCCAACAAGCCTGAAATGCAAACTTAAGCCCCTGCAATTTTAGGCAGCGTTGCAATGTTTCTCCCCTGTGGGGAGATCAGATGGGAAGGAGACATCAGTACAGAACAGGAACGCAAGTGCCCTTCTAGATCGGACCAAAGGCTTGCTTTGTCCAGCGTCTGGTTTTCCGGAGCGACCAGCCGGATGCCCCAGTGGGAAACCCACTTGAGAACAAGTAGCCCTGTTCCACTCTCCTTGCTCAGTGACTCGTGTTCAGAGGCATAATTCCTCTGGCAGGGAGTGTACAGCCATCAGATTCTGTAAGTTGACTCCAATACACCGCATCTTGAAAGCCTTCAAACGATTGTAAGCATCCTGTTATTCCAGGAAGAGAAGATGCCCAAAATGAAAGCAGGTCATTCAAAATACATTGCTTAAAAATCACCATGGAGTGTGTGGCAGGGCAAAGTCCTTCCGATAGGTGGATCTCTGAGTGTATTCAGTCAGTTCATTATTTGGCATTAAACCAGATTGACATCCTAAGACTCTTGCTTTCTGAAATTCTAAAATAAAAACACATTTCTGTTCCTTTGAATGCAGACTTGAAACTATTTGGTGAAATCTCTGGAGTTGGAGCAGAAGAAGAAGGGAATATACTATATGCTGTGGCTAAATCCACAATATTCTGCATTGTTCTGTGCCACTTAGTAAAAATCAAAGCAGCAAGGCATGCCTGCTCCCACCAGTTATTTGCACCTTTACATAGTTTTAACCAGCTTGAAGAATCAAGCTATTCTTGGCATAAGATTTGGCTGCTCGAGGTACAGAATTCTAATTCCTTTAGTGCAGCTTTGGCAAAATGGAGAGATTTTGTCACAGTTAAACCCCATTGCTACTCACTCAGTAATTTCGGACACAGCTTATCCAGTATGCCTCTCTGCTCCTACCCAGGAAGCAATCACCAAGCCCCTTGACAAGAAGGACCTGGATGAAGATGTCCCGTATTTTGCCAATGTTGTAAGGTAAGACCAGGTGACTGGGGGGGTCTCATTTATGTGGGTTAAATCAGTTTTATTAGTCACTTGCCCTAAGACAGTAATATTTTTACTATTGATCTGCAAGACTGACTTGCAGTTCTGTTCATTAAAACAGACCCACGATGTTCTCTTGTAATCGTCAAAAGTGCATATTTAAAAAGATTCAGCAAGCCTAATGAACTGCTACCATCCCTGTCCATCTCCAGTACGACTGAGAACCTTGCCATGTTTATCTGGGAGAACCTGCAGAAGCACTTGCCGGTGAAAGCGCTGTATAAAATAAAACTCTACGAAACGGATGAGAGCAGTGTCATCTACCAAGGGGAGTCATCAGCCCCATCGGCTTTCATGGAAGGATGCTCTGCACTCCTGAATGAAGACCTGTCTTAACAAAACCTGCTCACCATCAGCCACAACCGCCCTGTCACGTGCTCAGTCCGAGCAGCCTTCTGGAAACGGTGAATGTGGGGAAGATTCAGGGCTGCATTCAAACAGAAGACACTATTTTCTGGCCTTGCTTTTCAAGACGGCAAGAGGCGTGTACAATGGAGCTGGGTAAGGAACTGGCGGTGCAAGTCCGCTTGAATGGATAGGAATTGGTCTCATTTGCTGCTGCCACTGCAGCATCTTGTACACAACTGGTCACCTGGCCTCCTAAGCCGTGTAAAAATAGCCCCCAGGAAACCAAGCAAGGAAACATTAACAAAATCATGTGCTTTGGTGTTGTTTCATTTTAAATCACAAATGGCTGGCACGAGACAAGTATATCATGGGCAAACAGACAATAAAAAAGGCATAGGAAACCTTTGTGTGCTTGTTTCTAAGACTGTTCAAAGGCAAAAATATTCATTAGTCCTTTTGGGATATCTCCGTGGAAAGAGGGCATTCCCGAGTTGGGTCTTGTAGAAGAGGGAGCCCACAGAGGTGCATCTTGCCCAGGACCCTTCCCCAAACTGGGACCCAACTCAGGGAGTAGCGTACGTTTGCTGAAAATGTTTCTTGTTGCCACAACAGTATGGTTGATGGGAGCAGTAGCAAAGTCAAGGAGAAGGTTGGCTCTGATTTCTCAGCATGGAGATATCTTGGTGATGAGCAAGAGACTGAATGGAGCAGCCAGAAGAAGGGAAAGTGAAAACTTTCCAGTGTGCCAGAATACTGAAGGCAGCCTTTGCCTTGTGCATTGAGCAGAGCGCCATCAGATGCAAGCGAGGATGGAGGGACACCTCTGCCTTTAAGGTTGGGTAGAAGAGGGAAAGCAAGTATGTGCAGCTTGTCATGAAGGAGATGGAAGAACTACAGCTGCCAACATAGCCTGTTGCTTGTACTTCCTAGGACCTCCCCAGCTGACCTTCACATCTGTGCTAAATCCAGATGACCTATCCTAGCAGTACTAATAATGGCTCTTCCAGGGCAAGCTGCAAGCAGAATTGTAATTGGCCTTCCATACACTCTGGTGCATTGCACAATTCCTGTTTTTATCTTCTGCTATGATTTGTTCATATGAGTAGCTGTTAAAGATAAAATCCAAGCAAGCTTTTAAAAAAAAATCAATAACTGAAAAAGCACATATTGATTTAGGCTGGACTACCTGATCATTGCTTGTGAATGTAAGAGCGGAAGAGGGAGAGGCGTGAGTAAGGTTTGTTTTGGGTGAGAACCAGGAAGACAGTGGGCTGTTGTTATTCTTGTTACTATTTTATTTTTAACACAATTAGTATTATCCTTTCACTAAATATATATAGGAAAGTATTTTAGTACCAATTAAAAGACTGGTTTAAAAATGGGATCATAAAATGGAACCGACTACCAGAAAGGTTGAAGTGAAAATGTGGCAAGTGTTCTGTTTTTTTCCCAACCTCTTCACAAAAAGTGCAAAACATTTTAAAGGGTGTTTGTTTTTACTGTGAAAATTTCTAAAACTTTAGGAAATGCCCAAAGGCCTTTAACTGTATTTATATAATTGAAACATTGTACAGATAATTAGCCCAAAGATAAATCGTAAAAGATTATATTTGCCCCCAAAATTACTTTACATTTTATAATCTTCAGGTGCCTCCTTCAACACCCTCCCCAGCATTTATATAAATGGGCAATATATGTGTGTGTGTTCTCCATCACATATATCCTCCCTCACAGCACCGCTGTGGTGTTAAGATGGAGTGATTCGTCCAAGGTCACAAAGGGGAAGTGTTAAGCACAGAGCATCGATTGGTGGTCCTTCACTAACAGTTTCTTGGTTAATGTGGGACGAAGATGCCATGGAAACCGTATGGCATTTGGACAGGAACTTCCGCGCGACCCAGTTCAGTGAAGCTCTCGGCGTCCAGGATGAGCAGGAAACTGCCCTGATTCTGCAACAAGAGCAAAGTCAAGCAGCGAGACTCAAGTGCAGCCGTACTTCCGGCTGAAAACATCCCCTTACCATGCTCTTCTACAGCATTGATTAGGACAATGAACATGGGAACGTGGACGCTACAGAACAGGGTTGGACAACTTACGGTGCTCCAGATGTTGTTGGACCCCAACCTCCATCAGCCTTAGGCAGCACAGCCAGTGGTGAGGGCTGATGGGAACTGTGGTTCAACAAGGAAGGCCGTAAGTTGCCCATTGCAGCTAGAGAGCGGAAACAGACCCAATGCCAATGCCCTGCTGTGCATGTCACTCTTCACTAGAGGGCATGATGAAACTGGGTTTCAGGAACCCTCAAAGGGTGGCCATTTCCACAGCTAGTGAGAGTACGTTACCTGCTTCGGTGTGAGCACTATTGACAGAAGGACGCCGCCGTCTTCTGCAGCAGAGTTCGGTTCCGGCACAAACACTGGTTCAGAAGGATACATGCCATCTTCTTGCCAGATCTAGTTAGCAGAAACAAGGTGAAGCGCTTGATTTTGGCTTTAGGGGCTGGATTCCCCACTCCCAACACTGCCATAACAGAGGTTATGGTGCAGAGAAGCTGCAGGTTTTCACCTTTATCTCTTTGGTCTTTACATCAGTCTTGATCAAGGAGTTGCCAACCATATGTCCGAAGCCACAGCCATAGAAGAATCGGTATTTCTTCCCATTGCAAAGAGCATAGTTAATTTGGGGAAATTCTAGTCCCCCTGTCTCCTTGAGGTTTTGGTCATGGAGACTTTCATGGGTGCACCAGATCTAGAAAAGGAATCGGCATATTACTGCACACTGGAAGTTTTCTTACGAGAGGGGCCATGAGTCTGTTCAGCCCTTGTCATCTCCAAGGATGGGCAGACTTAGAGGATAACCTCAGAATCGACCAAGTAGGAACGAGCACCAAAGGCATGCACTTAGAATTAAGGAACAGGGCGCTCTCAGCAAAGTCTAAGTCTGCCGATTATTTTCAGGACCAGAACCGAATTGGGTTCAGTCTTTTTACACAGAAGTCCATTTCAACAGCAAATGTATATGGAAAACATCATTCTGCTGTGGTTATTGTTAAACCAAGTTTGGCGTGACGCCTCCCTTCCTCAGCCCCTTCTTGCCAGTTAGGCAGAGGAAAAGCCCTCTTCCTGCCAGCAAGCCTCGTTGCCACTTGTGTGTGTCTGGGGGGAGCGGGGGGGGGGGCAGAGAACTGCATGCCAGCCGCTCCCCACAAAAGTCCCTCCCCGCATGGCAATAAAGCTCAGAGGACCAGTTTCCGTGCGCAGCGGCAGAGACCGCTGGCTGCATGTACAACAGGAACACCTCTTTCCTGCGTGGGGATGCACAGAGATGGTCTTTGGTGCCCACCTCTGTCACGGTTTTACCTTTTCAGCCCCTCGGGCTCCTTGTTGTGCTCACCTTTGGGCAGGAAGGGAAAGGCAGGAAAAGAGATAAGTGACGGCTGAGAGAGTGAGAAACAAGGGAGTGGCGGGGAGAGGAAACAGTGAGTGGCAAATAGAAAATAGATGGCCCTTACCATCCCTGGGCCCACTTTCGGCTTCGCCCTTCTGCTGCTGGCTGTGCCTGCCCACGTCGCCTTGAGAAATCAGCCCCGGGGCCTCACCTCAGTCTAATTGCCCAGCCCTGCACTGTGTTGACTTAAAATTGTAGCAAGGCGAAGCTCCTTGGTAGCGGGACTTTGGCCAGGGTAGATGGAGTCTCTGAAATGCATTTCAGCTGCCACGTATGGAGGCAAGCTACGCTCTGTGGGATGCCTGCAAGCCGCCCATCGGAATTTATGGAAGAGGCTGGCTGGCTTCTGGTGTGTGCGCCAGGAAAGCGGTGCCTGTGCTCACTTCAAGGGATGCATGCTGTCTTGGTGGGGAAGGCACCCCTAGTGAGCTGTGAGGCATTTCTAGGCACCCCGGATTCAATCCAGTTGCCGACAGGTTCTTTACATGATTATATAATCCTTCACTTTCACTTGTCCTTTCCAAGAGCACTTTCCCACTTGTTTAAAAAGGAGGTCTTATTTCTGAAAGAGAAAGGAAAGGTGATTTCCCACTTGTGCATTGCGCTATTCCACTCTAGCACAGCACCGTGGAGAAGTTACAGGGTGGACAAACAGGGCAGGAACAGCTCTGTGTGTTCTGAAGTCCCAGGACAAAACTGGAAGTAGATACAACTGTTCTGTCTCGTGTAGAAAAGCTCGAAGTTGGATCAGCACAGTGAGGTAATGCCAAGCATAAGATCAATGTCGTAGCCCCTAAACAGCCAGCTGGACACACATGTACCTTCTCATCGGCCTCTTTCACAGCTCTTGCAGATGTGTAGGACAAGGGGTTGAGATTCTGTCCTGTGGGAGTCTTGGGACTCACGTTGATGGGCAGAACGAAGCGCCTTGGGAATGCTCTTGGTATGGAATTATAGACCTGCCAAAAAGATAAGATGGTCTCACAAACACAAGAATCGTGTATTCTGCCACAGTGGTGCAGAGAAGGGGAGCAAGAACTAACCATTCGAGAGAGAAGTATAATTTCTCGCTTTCAAGTCAAGGCTCCTTCCCATTCAAAATAACTCTCCTTGTCCTAAACTGGAGCTTTCCAAACTTCCTTCCATAATGAAAAAGAAGAATGGAAGAGAAGCCATAGGAAATAGAAGAGTTTAACTCTGAATCCTATGTGTACTTACTTGGGAGTGAGCCCTATTAAACAGCGAGACTTGCTTCTGAGTAAACAACCACAAACCTGCAATATAAATTCCACTAACAGCGCCAGTTGCAATCACTGTGTAAGTGTGTTTTATTGAGTGCTCTGTTTGATGTGTGAGCTTCTGATTTTAAATTGTAAACAGCTCATGGGATTGTACCATAAAACTTCCAGATGCCTTCATACCGGAAGACAGTCACAAACAAGAAGTGTATTTGATGTTGCATGTTGCTGCATGTTGCAGCGAGGATTATATTCACTCAGCACTGGAAAAGTGAGGAATTACCCACCAATGAACTGATTTTTAAAAAGATTCTGGACTGTGCAGAAATGGATAGATTGACTTTATCACTGAAGGAGAAAGAAGATTCTTCTATCAAACTTGGAACTCTTTTTATTATTGGCCAGAGAAACGGGACTTGGTTTAGATTTAAATATGTCTTTAAGCTATTATAAATTAATTTAAATATGACTATGAAATGTTAAACAATATGAGAGGGGGGCTGACCCAGTACGTCCGATGTATTTGATGATTGATGTTTTTAGTGTTAGTTTAAAATTTTAATAAAAATTTATTACAAAAAAAAAAAAGCTTCCAGATGCCCGCAAGCACAGTGCAATACATTCTCTGGGCATAAAATGAACCGCATGGCTACACTCATCAGCCACACTGCAGCGCTTATGCCCAAAGTGTTCAGTGAGGCTACAGTTGTCGTCAAACACACCGGAAGGAGGGGAAAAACCCAAGTGCACCGTCATTTGGTAGTCTCCAGTTTAGGTTCTAATTCTAGCCCTGGGTTAACAAGTGAGAGCATGCAAGGGGTCACCCACGCGCCACTGCTCTCACTTACCCTGTACTCCGGACAATCCAGCAGAGAAGCCGCACGGAGATATTCCCTCTGCGATCTACAGCACAATCCTACACATGTCTACACTGAGCAAAGGTAGCTTATGCCAGATGACGGCAGCCTAAATTCTCTGGCATTCCCTTGCTTTTATTTCCCACCCTCAGAATATTTTTAACCAGGCCTTGGATACAACATTGTCCTCAGAGAAGAATTACCTGGTCCAGCGCTTCCCCTGCTTTGCGGAGGTTTTTTAGACTGTAGATGTCAACAGAACCGCCATCATCTTGACAGCAGAGGTCAAGGACGATGCAGCCTTGATCTTCAAAGGCATTGATTTGATGGAAAAACAAGAAGGGCTTGCTGTAGTACTTCCCAGGCAACACCTGGGCCAGGAAGACAAAACATGCAAGGCGACTCTCAGCCCTTCCACACCCGCTAGAGAACATTTCACAGGTCATTCCTCCCTTGCAGCAAAATGCAGTTCATGCACTATCTGAGGGATGGGCACACCAAGCCGTTTCCAATATTATCATTTTTTGGATCATTCTATACTTCACAAAAAGGAAGCCAAGAAAGAACCTGATCTACCAAATCCCTAGCAAGAATCTTACTACATTTTAGTCCTAGATAGTTGCAAAGTTTGTCTAGAGTGCTGGATTCATCCCAATTGCTGTGCAAACACTTTCAGGTCTCTGACAAGAGATTGACCACAGGAAAGTTGGCTGCCCATCTAACTTGGGTTACTTTTTAACTGCCTTCCTGTACCAGCCCAAGTTCCATATCTAGGGTGGCGTTCTGGAGATCCACACATAGGGCAAGAAGGCAATGAGATCATTCCCTGTTGCTTATACCCACTTTGAAGGAAGAACATACTTGCAAATGCTTGTAAAAACCACGGCTCTTGTTGCTCCAGCTCCCAAGAAGTTCACCCTCAAGGCTACCAAGCATTTCCGCTGTGGCGAAAGTCAACTTTGACTGGGCCTAGGGAAAGCCCCAGATTCTAAGTCAACAGATGCAGAGGAAGTACCTGCCCAGTGAGCTTGTTGATGACGTGGAAACGGGTGTTTTGCTGAGGTTCCCAGCTGAGCACATCCGAAAAAGATTTCCCAAGACTCGTTGCTACCATTAACTTCCACAGGTTCATTTTGAGGGGCTGCTCAATAAAGATCACGTAATTTTCACTCATTCCTAGAAGCAGGAGATAGGAGGGCTTTAGGCCAATTCTTCTCTTAGAACTTGCAAGCCTCTGCTACCTTACTTTTAGCCATGACTGATGAATCGCACTCCTCTCCTCATGCTGACGTAATCACTCCTTCATAATGCCCTGACTAAAATACATCCAGCGGGGCGCTTCCGCTGTAAATGCTCAGAATTTGCCGTGCTTTATTCTCACACTTTTCTAAAGGCATCTGTACCACACCGTCAACAATCTGTCTGCGAGCTTCCAGACAAAGGTATTTTGGCATCATTGCCCTCGCAGTTTTATTGGGGAGGGGTGAACAATGCCGCCTTCCTCTGATAACTCTCTCCTGCTTTCCATCACTTCTTTCGCAATTTTTCTTACCACAGGAAATCTATTTAGGGGAAAAGACAGAATTGCCACACGAGGCCTTCTGTGTAGTACTGCTAGGCATCTTCTGACTGAATTTGCCCTCTCTCAGTGTCTATTTTCTCTGAAGTTCTTCCTTTGCTTCTTAGACCATAACAACTCCAACTTCTTTCAGAAGAGTAACACCATCTCCAACCTTGCAGGTCCATTAACACTGCTTTTCTATCTTTTAAAAAGGATGACATGTTAATGTGGGCAGTAATATCATGGGAAAGTAAATCCAGTTCAGCTCACAGGCACTGTAACACTTAGAATGGGCAATGTTTTATATTCCAGTTTGTTTTCTTTAAATTAGCACTAAATATTTGCATCATAATTTTTCTTGTAATGAATGCATAGCAGTTTAATTCTATGGTGCTATAATGTTATTTTTAAATGGCTAAAAATACCAAGACATCCCTGTTAATCATGTTGCTAGAATGGAGGTGACCTTAAACCTTTTAAAATATTGTTTTAAAATAAAGCATTTTATCATAATGATATAGTGCTATAAAATGCAACAAATATTGAATTTGGTCACATGAGGAGCCACCTGCCTGGCCCCAGCCTCAGAATGTTTTCTGTATGCTCTAACGTGGTGATATATGATGAATGAGATCGAAAAGGACTGGCAGCTGGTAGGAGGAGGGCATTGACTGGAGCACTGGAATGGGATCACACAGAAAGAGAGAGAGAAGAGTAAGAACTCTCTCCGTGTCTGGATAAACCTCCCTTTCCTACAACTCCTTACATTTTCTGGCTATTCCTATCAGAGGGAAAGAAGGGCAGGCCTCACCGAAGCTGTGATAATAGGACGGTTTCGCCTTATTGTCCGGCTCAATGGTGCACAGGACTTTCGCACCTTGCAGGCTGGAACCGTCGGAGCCGGGCCCCTGCGGCGGGATGCAGATGATGTTATACTTGGAGCCTAGAAGAGAGAAGAGAGGCTTCTGTTAGGACAGACCCTTCCGGCAGCCCCGCCACAGATGGATTTTAGGGATGGTGAAAGAGCGGTGATGTGAAGAAGCCTTCACCTTAACAGGTAGGGTTTGCACACCTGCTGTCACCTTTTGTGACAGGACTAGCAATACACCTGAGATTAGAAAAGGGGAACTGCGGGGAGAATTTCGTGTCCGCTCCCCCCTGTGCAAAAGGCAGAAGGGGGGCAGCAGCTATTGCTGCAGGGTCTCTAACCCACCCACCCCCCCAATCTTGAAAAAATGGCACACTGAGGGTACTCCTGTACCAAGGGCACCTAGTGCTGACAATCAAGAGGCCCTGTGCAACTATTCCAACTTTTGCTCCTCGTTTTCAAGATTGGAAGCAAAGATGGGGCAAACAAAGGAGGCTTACAAGTGAAAGGAATGTCATCTGGGACACACGACATGGTATATTTCATGAATGAGGCGGGACAGTGACTGAACAAACATCTCGTCTCAACCCTAATTTACGTTGCCGAATAGTGATCTGTTTTCTAGGACTGTAGCTGTTTGCTGCATCTTTAAACTAGCATGTGGTTTAATTGTTAACAGGAAGACATGAAACTCAAATACTTTGGCCACCTAATGAGAAGGAAGGACTCCCTGGAGAAGAGCCTGATGCTGGGAAGAACTGACGGCAAAAGAAGGAGGGGACGGCAGAGGATGAGGGGGCTGGATGGAGTCACTGAGGCAGTGGGTGTGAGCTTAAGGGGACTCTGGGGGATGGTGGGGGACAGGAAGGCCTGGAGGAAAGTTGTCCATGGGGTTGCGATGGGTCGGACACGACTCTGCGACTAACAACAACAACAAAGGAAGACATAGAAATGGCACACTGTATACTAAAGTGTGTAATCCGCAAATACGTCTTATCTTCGTGAAGGGCCCGTCCTAAAGGTTACAACTGAACAGCAGGGCAACAGGAAGCTAATCCCCTGAACTCAGGCCACTGGAGCCCATTCTGAACAAGACTGGAATACGAGGAGCAGGACAGAAGGCAAAGCAAGTCCTCAAGATTTCTGGATACTTTTTTCCCTTTAACTTTGCACAGATTTCTATCTGCTCTTCTGAACTTGCCCAAGGCGATCCATAGAACCAGGACAGCCTGGCTCCTTGGCCTTCTGAGAACACGTCCCAACAGAAAGGAACTGAAGCAAGGGAGCGGGAAAATACTGAAACGTCAGCAAGTTGAAGACGTTGCGTAAGGCGAACTGAAGCAAGCGGGTTGCCTAAGCTTCAGCAACATGAAGGAATCTTGCTCAGGACACACGGTGCCTTTCACTGTAGCAGTTCCACACTGCCAGTTGCGGTAAATCCTCCTAAGAAAGCACAGCTGGCTCTGTTGGTCCAAAGGTGGGGTGGGGAAGGAACAGTAAATTCCTTCCCTTTACATGGGTTGCAACTTTTCCAGCATTGTTCCTAGTCCACCAAGACGGCACTTCGCAATGGACTTCCTAGGGGAGCCGTCCACAACCTGGTATACTCCAGACGTGCTGGAATGCAACCCCCTTCATTTCCATGCAGCATAGACTAGGGAGCGAGTGTCAGTGAAGGCAGATTGTCTGCGTCAGCCTGAGTGAGCCCGTGCTGGGGAATTTTGCAGGGGGTGTCCCCGGGCATTCAATGCAGAACCAGTGCCAAAACCAAATATGATCTCATGCTACTCCTGACCTCCTTACGTGCTCTGCAGAATGAGAATGGGGGTTTGCCTGCTGTGGGTGCTTGCAAAATTCCAGACCTTGCCACCCCCTGAAGCTGACCCTGTTTTGCCCAGTGTCAAGCCGGAGCCCCACACATGAAGCCCCACACTTCCTTTCTGCTTGTGAAGGAAGCAGCAGCCTCTTCTGGATTCCTGTATCATCTCTGAATTGTCCCGCCCAGAAGCATCGGCAAAGCGCCTCTGAGTAACTGTCAGCCTGGAGCCAGAGGGCTGCTGATGAAGCCAAGAAGGGCTAAGAGGAGATGGAACTTGCTGGGTGCTTGCAGTCACTGATCATGATCAAACTGCGCATGGAGAGCGGCGTCTACCCAGCCCAGCCCTGGCAGAGAAACATGAGAACCCTGCACAAACAACGGGGCGCTTCTCCAAGCAAATCGGGGAGGCCTGCCTCTCCCTGAGCCATCTGGGGCTCTCACCATCTTTCCCATAGGAGTTGCCCATGTTGAACACCGTCCCATCGGGCTCGTAGTGTGGATGAGCAGTCGCTCCATTCACTGCAACGTACTTGCTCCAGTTCACCTGCAAGTGAAAGGAGATTTCTCTTTTCAATGCTTCAGAGAAAACGATTGATTTAGAAGTGCTTTTTTGGAGCCCTGCCTGGAAAAAACCAGACGTGTGGCAGTACCTTTGCGGTTAGCTGTGAATGCCGCTGATCAGATGACTCGGCTATCAAACCTCAGTAAACACAGCACTTAAATCCTTCACAGTGTGGACTCAGCCCTGCATTTCCTTGCAGCGGATTGAGATGGCAAAGTGCTAAAGCAGAGAAGGGCTGTATCGCTTCAGGGTTCAGGAAGGGGAATTGTATTTCTGAAAGTCCTCTCCAGTAAAAAAGTATTGAAGAAAACTTCTCCCTGCGTTTCTATTTCCAGTGAGATCTTTATATAGGGGACATGAAAGGCCATGATGCTCCAATCTACAGTTGGAAATGGTGCGCTATAGTCTACCTCTCCAGGACTCTACCACTTTATCCTCTACCACTTGTTGTAAGCCGCCCTGAGGCTTTGTTGCGATGGGGCGGCATAAAAATGTTTTAAATAAATAAATAAATAAATAAATAAAATCCCACCTTATTCTGCTTCACTCTCGGTCATGGAGACAGCTTCTCCATCACCATGTCTCCTTCGCATTGTACGCCAAGACTAAACTCACACCCTCGTGAGCCTTCAACCTCACCTGGGAAATGCTTCCTTCTCCTGGGAGACTTAACCACACTGTCCCACCTGTTCCTTTATCCTCTAAGAACATAAGAGATGGAAAGCTAAATCTAGCCCAGCATCCTGCTTTCTGCAGAGGTCGACCAGGGGCCCGTTGGAAGCACACAATGGAAAGTGGGGGCTGTAGTCCCTTTCCTGCTGATGGTCCATAGCAACTGTGTACAGAGCAAAGTTTTCCTGAATCTGAAGGGAACCCAGCTCCGTTGCAGGGCATGTGCTTTGCATGCAAAAGGACATACAGGTCAGTCTCTGGCATCTCCACAGGATCGGGTGGCTCTGCCGGGAATGCCTGGAGAGCCAGTGCCAATCAGTAGCCATGCTGCAGTGGCTACCAGGGCTTGCTGGTTTGAAAAGCCAGGCATTTGGCAAAGAGATTTGCCACTTCTGCCCCACTCAAGATGTCCCTCTTCCATCTGGATCTAGCTGGGGTGGGAATGGATTCCTCCAGCCACAATATACCGTCATAAGTTGTTCTGTGTGCACATATGTAATACTCACACCGGCATGAATCAACACAGCCACATGAATTTTTGGACTGTGCTTGGGGCATACCTAGGGGGACTGTGTGATGAACTGCTGCACTTCAGGCTTTGCCACAATAACCCTTGACAGAAGACACTACTGAATCGGAGTGACAAATAGTCCAACCTGAGTTAGGCAGCTTTCGGAGTTCCCTTACCTTCCCCTTTGTTTCAAGTGTTTCCAGATCCACCTTGTGCATTAAATCCATCTCTGTGCTAACGTAATAGTCACCTTTGTAGATCACATAGTTCACGTTGCAATTGTCTGTTAATTCTATAAAAAAAAAAAAATCATCCAGACGGGCTTAGTTTGTGGAGGTGGCCTGAAAAGGCCAGGCTTACAAGAGTGGCCCAGGGACATAAGAACCAGCCTTACCCCCTTCTGTGGGAAAATCGTCCCTGATGGGATCCAGTCAGTACCCACAGGCTGCAAACTTCATCCTTCGGGATATTTTGAGCAACCTGTGACGCTCTCGGTGGTTTGGGTTCTAACCACCATCTTCCCTCCTCACTGGCTATGCTGGCAAGAGCTGATGGGAAATAGCTGCATGGCAGCAAGCCGCCCGGCCTGGCCCGAGGGAGCGCGCGACCCCATCTGGAGAAGGCTGAGCATCATTGCTATGAGTGGATGAACCACTGACGGAGCGCATTTCCATGCTGGGATTGAGGCTCCATGTTTTTGCCGTCATCCAGTCCGTTGCGGCACCCAAGCGCCATCCACCCCTGCCCCCCACTCCAATCAAAGGCCTCTCTGCAGAACAAGGTATCTCTGCGACGTGCGAGGCTCTCAGAGACGGGGCGGAATGGCCCTCCTTCAGCAGCCACGGAGAAGGTCTTCTGAGTCCCCAGCGAATGTGCTGTGGATATTAATGCAGCATAACAAGACTGCTCTGGAAGATCCCAGACTTTCATGCAGCATGTATCCAAGATGGGAGCCAGTTCTGCCCCCTTCACCCTTGCACATTCAATCATTTTCTCTTTGTTACGAACAGTTCTTGTATCTTATATATGCGCATCAAGAATTAAGCATTATTATCTTATTTTTAAATTGCCAAGGATGGGATTTAAGGGCAGGCAATGGAAGAATTATCCAACAGAGGTACTGAACACTACTCCTCCTATCTCTACCTCCCTTTAAGAGAAGTAGCTCTACAACTTCCTTTAACACGTTCCTAAAAATCAAAACAACAACCGATGTAGGTAGAGCTGCTCTATGAAAAACACTTACTTGGTATTTCAAACCTTGACATGAAACGTTCAAAAATGGTCTTACAAGGGTCCGGCATGGCCAAGGTCCCAAATTCAGATATCACAATCCGGTTGTTCTTGCTGTTGGTCACATAGGTATCACTTCGTAGGAATTTGCTGCTGTATTTCACAGTCCCATCCTCAATCTCAAACTGGTGCAGGAGAGCCATGCCATCAAACCAGTGGTTGTACCTGCCGGGGAGATGGAAATGCGATCAGAACGGAACACCTTGCGTTACCTTCAGCCCTTTCCTAAGCACAGCTCCCGCCAAGCATTAAGCATCCAGGTTCAGCCACTCAGCTCATCACAAATGCTAACATGTGTACATGGTGTGATAGCCGTATAAAATTGCACACGTCAAAGCAAGATCGGGCTTTCTGAAAATGGCTCTGATGTGGATACAGGCATTTGTGTCAGGGCAACGCAGCGGTGGAACCAACTGCCTGGAGAGGTAGGGGGCTCTCCCACACTAGAAACATTCAAAAAGGAACCGGGCAGCCCTCTGAGTGGGATGGTGTGACATGGTGTCCTGCGACACTGGGGGGTTGGACTCGATGGCCTTCTTGGCCCCTTCCAGATCTTCGATTCTATGATTCTATGATCCATCTTCTTTTTCTTTTTCCTTTTTCAACCAGGCAAAAAAGGGGGAAACACATCACCCAAACATGCAAATACAGATCTCTTCTGGTGTGGTTCTAGTCCCCACTCAGCAATCAAACTCACTGGATGACTTTGGGCCAGCTATTCATGCTCAGGCTGACCTACCTCACAGGGTTGTTGTTATGAGACTAAGACAGAGTGGCAAAATAAGCCACCTTAGGTTCCTTGCAGGAGGAAAAATGCTGAGATATAAATGCAGTGAAAGAGGAAGAGGAGGAAACTGATTTGCCATCCTTTTAATCCCCACCAGTAAAACAGATGAGGAGTATGTGGAAGGAGCGAAAATATTAATTTCATTTTCTCAGGGCCCAGGCTGGGACAGAGAACCACATTTAATTCTGTAGACATTCCCAGAGGTCCTGTTCCAACAGGGCCAAAGGCAAAGGGGGCATTATTTTATTTTATTTTATTTTATTTTATTTTATTTTATTTTATTTTAAAGGGAAGAAAGAAGGAGAGAAAAACTTTGGAATCATTCCAGAACTCAGGAATGGAAAGGAAGGAGAGGCATTCTAACCATCTGAATGCACAAAAAACTGCATTTTCAGAAAGTCAACAAGTTCATCACCCTCGATCTAAGGCTTAGGGTTGATCAATGATCAACGGAGATGACAGCCAGCAACAAACCCAACTTACTTATCTTTTCCAAATTCAAACTTCCCTGGCCCGTTCCTCAGCAGCTTGCCCTTCAGCCATTTGGGGATGCACCCTTCCACCTTTGTTGGGATGGCATGGGGTGTTTCTTCCACGCTGCAGAAAAGGGGTGCGATGCATTCCAAGCCCTTCCGCTGGCTGCGGGTGGCTTGCCCTGGCGTGGGGCCCAGCACAAGATTCGGTATAACTGGGAAGGCAAAGCAGAAAGTCGCAGATTAGCAGAACAAAACCAAAACAAGGTCTTGTGTGCAGCCCAAGTGTTATCAATGTTGCACTCCAGTACAGTGTGCTCTGTGTCTAGCCATGTGAGTGTGCCTCTGATTCCGACTCACCCTCACCACTAGCAAGACTGATCAGCTAAATAGTAAGAGCAATGAACTCTTCACCTGTACCAGTCGCTCCACTGATAATTATGTTTTACTTGGCAATTCTTTGCTATCTTGCAGCAGTTAATAAGTTTGTTACTAATTCTCCAATATTCCATCTCCATTGTTCTCTATCAAATATTGACAATAATGTGATTCCAGGAGTTACTTCAATATTTAAACTCAATATTTTACTGCTTTCTTTAAAAAACTCTTTCCAACATTTCATTATAAATTCACATTCCCACCGCTTGTGGAAATATGTACCCATTCCCCAACCACATCTCCAACATAAATTCGAATGTTTACTATCGATCGGATTCAATTTTGCCAGACTTAGGTACCATTTCCATACTAGCTTATAATTTTACCCCCTTCTAGTACTGCTTGAATCTTGTTTCTATCTTCCAGGGTATTAGATATCCCACACAGCTCTGTGTCATCTGCAGATCTGATAAGCATTCCCTGCACTTCCTCATCCAAGAAATTAATGCAAATATTGAAGAGCACTGGCCCAGGACTGAATCCGGAGGTACTCCACTTGATACCTCTCCCCAGGTGCCATTGTTGGATAGTCTTTGAGTCCAGTTCTGTAGCCAACTGTGGATCTACCTGATCCTTGTTCCATCCAGCCTAGATTTTGCTAGCTTGCTAATCAGGATTTCACTGGGCACTTTGTCAAAATATGCAGCACAGTTTCCACTGTGTTACAAGTGTGACTTTATGGGAATTGACACATATTATGTGCAGTCCAATGCATGGAACTATTCCAAAGCTGGAAAAAACTCTTCTTTCAATGTTAATTGTTACACAGCTTTTAAGCCAAGCATTGAACCTATATTTTAAAAACAGGGCATTTTACCCCACTGGCAAGGTCAAAGGAAAAGAAGAATCAAGGATATTGGTAGGCGGGTGGAGGAGGGCAGGGGGTGCTGACTTATGAGGGGAAAGTAATTAGTTCCCACGGGGTTCCTGATCACATCATTGTGGATACATTGAGGCACAGTTTGTCTCAGCATTGGAATAAATCAAGCCATTTAAAAAGTTGGGGCATTTTATTTTGGATGAGGGTAGAGGTGGAAATAATTTAGGTTTTTTGAAATTAGTTCTAAGCTTGAGAAGGGAAATCCCCCCCCCCACCCGCAAAGGAACAAAAATTGAGTCAAAAGAATTGGGTTATTGGACAGTTGGACCTAGACTTCATCAGCTCTCAAGTTATTCATGCCCAATTTGTCCAATGATTTCAGTAGGTCTGCTCTAAGCATGAACAATCGTTAACCTTTCCAATCAAAGAACACAAGACACACAGGCCAATTAACTAAAATATATCTTGCTATCCAACAGGAGTTTACAGGAGCTGAGCAGGACGGTCAAGGACTGGGTACTTTAGAGATTCCTTCGCAGGATTACCATTGTTTGGAGACGAGTTGACCAGCACACAACAACAACATCTAGTTTGAATCAACTATCAAAGACCGTCTAAAGTAGTGGTTGAACACACAAATCTTAAGCAGAATTCTTCGGGATAATTATTTTGTTGCATGTAGCATAGGCTGATCTTCAAGCACACATCCTCCAGTAGAGATCAGCTGTGAAAGCCTTCTTAATATCTTAAAGGCTCAAGAAGCTTGAGAAAAAAATCCACTTGTAGGTTTAAAGCAATTATGCCTTGCAGCTAAGCCCTAGACAAATACCTCTAAAGCAGAAAATCTGATACCAGGAACAATGGCGGGGGAGCTGCCAATATAATTTCATACAAGATATTTAAAGGGATTTCAGGAGAATGTATTTCCACTTTGCAGCTTGGCAACTTGCTACTTTTCTCCCTCAAATTTCTAATAATGGGTTGGATTCAGACATAGCTATACTTAGGCCTATTGAGTGACATCAATAAGAGTTTTATTAGTTGCTGATTTAATTGATGTCGGTGGGACTGCAACAAACATTACTACATTTGGATCCAGCCTCAAATCTTTTGTTTTGCATATTTCAGCAAGATAAGTGGGATTAAACAAATTGTATACTAACTATAAAATGACAATTCTTAATTTTGTTGATTTTCTCCCTCACTCTGGATTGAATCAAAGTTTTCTAAGTACCATGATCAGAGAGTAGAACTAGGAGAAATAATGTGATCTTTGTGCATTATAACCATGGAAGGTGCCTATAATGAAAGCTTGCTACTGTGAAGAAGCTTATGTACTGTATATTATTTATTTTACATTTTAGATTCTTTCCCCTGAACTTCAACTGAGAAAGGATCCCAGGGTGGTGTACAGATCAGTAATAAGACAGTAATATGCTTGTCACCATTCATCCAGTTGTCAAATTTCTCATGTATATTTTTGTTATGTAACTCAAATTGGGAATAAATTCAAAAGCATTAGTAACATAACTTTGTTACGCTCTGTGAAGCAAGAGAAATAAATGAACTGGTTTTACTGAACTCTTCTGCCTGAATATTAAACAAGGAACGGAGGTCAGGACCAAGAGGGGGAAAATGAAAAAAATAAGGGATATGTTAGAAGCCTTGCCTACAATATTGGAATTAGGGAGAAATTTGGCAGAGACTTTGGCTACTGCCCAAATGCTTTCATTCTTCACTAAAACATGTTGTGACAAAAAAAGCAATGCCCTTTGAAGTTATACAGCCTAGATTTCTCTCTAGCATTAATCAGAAGACACCCTTGTAAGGAAGAGAGAAAAAGGAAAGATAAGTGGCATTATCCTTGTTTTTATTTAATTTCTAAATTGTCCCACAGCTGAAGGTCTCTGGGCAGTTTATAACAGTCCATAAGACAATAAAAATATCATATAATCAGGGGGGAAACATCAACACATTTAAAACAGCTAATAATAGACAACAAAGAAAATAATGACTCTGCAAACCATGTGGCGCTTCGCCTCAATCCCCTGGGTGGACAAGTCCTGAAAGGCTTCAGAGAAGAGGACCGTCAGAGTCATCTTGCCCTGCATATTAGCAAAACTAGAGAATAATGTTACATGATACATTAAATATAGCATGGTCAAAAAACTGAAAATGTTTTGACTGTTGCAATGTGGAAGATTGGCTTTTCATAAGAGAAAGTAAACATTGCAGAACCCCTTTTGTTCCATGGAATTTACAGATGCAATAGCTACAGCTTTCCAGCAGAGAGAAAGACAAGAATGTGTATTGTTTCTGTTTGTTTTGTGATCCAAGCATACAAAAAGGTCAACAGCAACTTTCCCCAGAAGGCAAGGAAACTAAGTGACAAAAATGACTTTCAGAAAGAAATTATAAGTAGAAACTGTATTACACACAGCTTCTTTTTAATGGGGATAATAACAATGGGAAAATATAGGTATAAAGTGAACAGAATTTTTGAGAAAATTGTTAGAGATTAGAAGACTCTGCAATGAATTTTAACTAAGTTCTAAAAAATGACTAAGTAGAAAGAATAGCAATTGTTGACTTACAGCAATTTTTAAAATATTTGATATTCTATGTAACATTTGTTTGAGAACTCTTGGTGTTTGTCTGTAATTTTACTTATATCTTATTTTCTTTCTTCCGTTTCTTCTTTTTAAACTATACTGTTACTAAAATATAAAACTAAAAAAAGAATAAAATGACTGTCTTAGGAATCACTTTTTATACTACTGTTGTGATCAAATATTTCTTTTCTCCTTTAGAAACAATATTGCCAAGCTCTTGTTTTGAAAAACTGATGTAGAAATAGAATAAGGGGAGGAAAATAAACAGAAAGGGACATTTATTGCTTGAGGTATGCATATGTCCTTACTAAGCTGGCAAGGATTGTAGTAGTTGATATATAATAGCACCAAAGCTCTGAGCAGCTCTGTGCACCAAAGCTGAATTCATTGTCTAGGGATAATCACATCATTGCTTTTCAGGGCAGAAGTCCTCACCAAAGGATCGATTAGGCGAAGGAATCTGCCCCTTGCTCCTGCTGCTCACTGCACCTGCTGTTAACTGGGTCAATGTCCTCAGGTTTTCTTATCTCTGTCCTGCAGAAATTAGGTAAAAGCTTCATGGATGTTCCATGTTTTGAACAGCCACTTCCTTATACAATGAGCCAGAGAGCAGACTGCCTGCAGAGGTTGCTGCTGGCAGCTCATTACATAGAAGATCCCGGTCAAATGTGCATTCTCTGAATTGGAGAACCGGCCGTGATCGGTGCCTGGCCTTTGAAGAATAACAGGCTCTTTCACAGCCCCAGAGAGACCTCTCCATCCAGGCCATCCAATCGTTTTAAGCTGTTTGGAAAGGAGGCTTTGATAGGAGACAAGGAGGAAGTGCAACTCTTACCTGGGATATACTGGAGCACAGACCAAAGGAAGCGAGCCACATTCCTAAGCAGGAGGCCGATGAACGAAAGGGTGTAGGGAAGCATCTGCGTGATGGGAAGCCCAAATAGAGACAGCGAACCTGCCCGATGCGTCTGTGGCAAAGATGGCACAGTGAATCTGGCACTGATGGGAACGCAGCACAGGGCTGGCTGAGCGCTTCCCTTCAGAATAAAAGCCTGGCTCGGATTTTTCTGCCTCAGCAGCTGGGGTGAAGCCGCACAGTCCTGGCAGCGATGCCAGTTCCTTGTGCAATGCCAGCCCACGGTGTTCCCTCCCTACTAAGGCTCGCTTTCTCTTAGCAGGAGGAAGCAGAGCATTCAGAATAATTTGAGAGTGGGGCATAATTGCTCAACTCTTCTGATGAGATTTAGGACCAGTTAGATATTTCAAATAAAAAAAAAATATTTACTGTGAGTTGTCTCAAAATATTCGAATGGTCCCCCTGTGACACTTCATAAGGAAGCGGGGTTTACTTTCCAGTCATTTTTCCATTAGCATGTTTAAATGGACAAGTAGTCCAGTGCAGACGCTAGGTTCCCATCTCTTACTAGCCAACAGGAGGCAAACTTTTTAAAATTGGAACCAGTCTGGATTGAGAGGGGCAAGGATGTAAACTGGGAGAGGGGCAGCACTCCTGCCAGAAGGAATTGGCCCCATTCCAGGGCCGCCAGGGCCAAAGAGCACGGGCAGTTCCCATGCAGCGTGCCCAGATGACTTGCCCTCTTCTGTGTGTAGCAGCAGCTGCCGCAAGCAGGATGGGCACATCTCAGAGCCCGCGTGGGCTCAGCGTGGCTCATCCAGCAAGGCTCCTTCTTGTGGCAAGCTGAGGGCCACCAATAAACGCGACTGCCTTCCTTCCCTGCAACATGTCAGGTGCTGTCTGACCCACCTAAGAAGGGCTTGTATAATTGGCCAGGGAAAGCCTATCCCATTTCAGGCGACCCAGCTTTGCTTGTGATCCTACAGTCCTTAAAAGCCGAAAGGTATGGCAAGGGCTGTCTCTGTGAAAGCCAATGCCGTGATAACTCGTCTATGAGGTGTTCTTGCTGCAACGGATTGACAATGGCTGTGCTGTGCATTCCAACACTTTCAGCCATCATTTCTTATAGAAGGAAAAATCCAGGACAGTGGCGAACAAGCTGCTCTCATTCATCCCTGTGATAGAAATTCATGCATAATCCTGACATGCCCACAATGAGGAAACACTATTCAAATCGGGAACACAAAAGAGAAGGTGACCCAACGCAAGCACTCTCTAAATGAGGGGTTTCTGTAGAGACAAACTATCGTTTGCTTTCGCAGTCCCTGGGTTGCTTGTTTGCCTCCTCTGTTGCCCACTGCTCCCTGCATCCCTACAGCCTTTGTGGCATGGTAGTAATAGGATGTACGGTGGGTCTTTCTTTATTATTACTCTTGGTCACCACCTCTATAGCCTTAAAAGAACAACTCATGAACAGTCCCACAATTCTCAGTTCACTCACCATTTACAACCTAACAACAAACCATGTTGTTTCAGCACAACTGAGTCAACACAACAAAACAATGTGTGAGTCAGCAGCAACCCCCAGTTCAACAACAACCCACACTCAACCAACACTCATCCTTTTTGGTAGTGTGCAAAACCAGACAAGTCATGATTCTCAGCCCAAAAGGAAATTATCAGCTCTCTTTCTGGCTTGTTCGTAATAAGCAAAATAACATTTGTTAGCACAAGAGGTTCATCTATCAAAACCCATGGGTTCAATAAACCATGGGTTAACTTTATGTACAGACCAGATCTGTAAGTGCTAGCCAGCAGGAGTGAGATGCCTCATCAGAAATTGTAGCAACTTGCTGGCTGCGGCATTTTAAGCCATTTGACAGCTGTTTCTGGTCTAGTTAGAAAAGGTGCAGGTTAAACAATAGGATGGAACTGATTAAAGGGAAAATAAATTACCCGCTAAACTCTACTGATCAGATGTGACAGCTTTAAGGCCCAATTCATTCTCCATTCAAACCTCACCCATTAAAACAGGAAAGCAGATTATGGAAGGAAAAGTGGCAGGTCCTTCAGGAAATATATTTCTCAATTATAATGAAAAACGGATTTTAGATTGAGCTGACAGAGTGAGGTAATCAATGCTAATTTAATAATTAGCTAAGCATTGCATAAAATATTTTTCCTCATTTGTAGAGACCAATAAGAGAGTATGATTCTATTTGGGAACAAGTAGGTCAGGCAAACCCTATGCACAAGCACAAAAATATATTTAAGAAAACCCCTTTTGTTTCCTCACTATTTTATTTTCAATTGCTGAATCTCCCTCAGATTACAAAATAAAATACACAGCAATAAAAATCAGCATTTTAAAACTATTTAGGTACAAACAGCTTTTTAGTTTTAAATGTGGTTTCAAACTATTTGGAACTCAAATCACAAGTGAAACACTATTGAGTGTTGTGTTTGCATGTTTTCTCTTGAAATGAGACAAAGAGCGTAATATGGTCTGTGCCCACGCACAGAAACATCAGTCAAAATGAATCATTTTCAAGATAAATTTGGAATCAAATTGTGTAATGTTCATAACTTTTTTTTCACTGAACGTTCAAGTTTAAGGAAAAACATACCAGAATTCTCTCCATTCTGCCCTTCTGAAATACCACATTATCACCAATCAGAGACAAATCCACAACCAAACTTGGGGAAAAAAAGGCAAGAGGCTTCTCACAGAAAGTCAATCCCAGATAACAGCTTTAAAATAAATAAATAAGCAAAACCCTAATTATTATTTCATTATAGCTGCTGGTACTCTGTATATAAGAGCAATTTTCAATACACCTTGAAAAGCATTCAAAGGCTGTTTTGAATCAGTACAAGAACAAGACAGACCAAAGGATGGTGTGGTCTCTCTTAGTATTCGGTGCTGTGGATGCATTCTGCTGCACGGATTTCAGGTAGATTTGCTAGGCAGCTCATGTTCACATTGAAGGGGGCCTGCAATGACTGCAAACCTGTGCCTTAGATTCTCCCTTTTCAACTTCAAGTGATGTTCTACAGCAGCAGCTTCTTTCAGGATTTCTTGAAGTTCCTCTACATATGACACATCCATTGCTGCTCTCTCACTTTATGTACAAAAAATGAAGAACACCTATAGTTAACATGGAGGTCCATAGATCTTTAATTTCTACTGGGTTTTGCTGATAGCTACTCATTCCAACAATAAGGCATTGGGCTGTCAAGAAGTAAACAGAGCAATCTATTTTCTCCATGCTGGTCTCCAGCATTATGTGTTTTAAAAGATTACTGCCTCAAGCAGAGATAATCTTAGTGCCTATATAGAATATGATTCCTTATAATATCATAGTAGAGTAAGACTGGAGCAAAGAAAATCCTTCAATTCTGCTCTGTTCTATATATACTGCATACTATGACAGTAGTAATCATTTTAGTCTTGCAGTTCCTGTATAATGAGATACATTGCAACTGAAAATACGTCCATGCACCCAGTGGAGAATTGGAACACAGCTGGCCAAAAAATTCAGTTCCTAAAACTGCACTGCTAGATATAGTATAAATCCCAAATTACAGTAGTTTCTCTGACTAAAGAATTTTCTAACGGTGCAAGAAACAAATAGTTCATCCATGGTGCTCTTTAACAAACAAAAGTGACATAAATGCAATTTTGAAAATATTAAATTTAGTTGAGGATATTTGGGAGAACATTTAAGTTCTTCAAATAAAATAGACGTTTACTTGCCTTAACATATGAGCATATTTTGATAATAGACCATTGATTTCTTTGCTGGTATCTGTTAAAATAAATATGGGTTTTCATTACAATGCAGCTGTATGGGTTAATTGTAAGTGACAGATAAGAATGGTTGGTACTCTTTTTAAAGCATCACCATTTAAAACTTTTTCCAGGGCTTCAGTTTTGTGCTGTGACTGGAAGCTTTCAGAATGAGATGTATCTGTTTTTTCCAAAGGAGACAATTGCAGATTTTCTGAAACATCATTCTACCAATGGAAAACAAACAGCAAAACATTGGAATAGATAGTTCATCTTGTAGATCTGTGCACAAAGTTTTTGCATCCACACACACTCACACACACGTGCATATGTATACACCACATGGGCTTTCAAAACAGCTGCAACGATCAAAACTGACATGTCAATCGCTGTAATTTTAAAACTAAAGCACTAGCTTGCTAAAACTTCTCACCTTTGCTTCCTTCTTACGTTTACTTCTATTTTCATCAGGCTTCATTGGATTACTTGTCATGGTTACCTCAAAAAACTCAATGCTATATTTTAGAAACAAGATTTGTTTTCCTGTTAGGGCACTGCAAAATAAAGGCATATTAAGAAAATAGGAACTCTTCACTCCCCAAAATTGAGACAGAAGCTTTAGGAAAAGGTGACAAAATAGCCCTATCAGAGGAACTGAGAAATGAATTGAAACATGACCATGCATCCCTTTATGTGAGTTATCCCCAAGCACCGTTCAAGTCACTAATGATTATTCCATCCCTAATAGCCCCTTAATAGATTCTAGGATTCCACCAAGCTGGAAATGCTGTACTTTGAAATATGGACAAGTCCAAAATCAAAAAAATAGTGAACATCTATGCAAGGCAACACCGAAACAATCCTTATTTTGAAATAGGGTCAAACATGTGTATTTAACCTAAACGTATTAGCAGGGGAAGTGGTGAGAGCCAGGGTGGGGTAGTGGCTATAGGGGGGACTCAGGAGCCGTGGGCGCTGGGCCACGAATCCAGGCCTTTGGGCCACTCTCTGACCCTCAGGCTACCCGCCTTCCTTGCAGGGCTTTGCAAGGATAAATCGGGGGCCCCGGGCCCCGCAAAGCCTCCTTGGACCCCTTTGCAAGGGTCGAGGAGCCAGGATGTAAGCGGAATGCAAGAGGGACCAGCCGGCCGTCCGGCCTCCGCGGCAGCTCCTCTTTCACGTACGCTTGGTAGGGGCTATCCAGGGGGTCCATGCATCTGGAGGGTAGGATCCAGCACCTGAGTAGCTCCTGAGTAGCTCAGAAGAAAGGCTGCAGTGGAGGAGGAGCCCTCGTCTCCCCTGCAGATCCGCCCCACTCTTTGGCCAGCCAGCGGGCCCAGATATGCTTGTGGGGGGCTCTGCCCACGCCTGCTTGGGGCACGTGTGGAGGGGGAGCCGCGTCATGGGAACACGCTGACTCGGGTGTGCAGGGATCCTCACAAAAGCCGCCCCACTTTGGCCAGCCAGCGGGCCCAGATGTGCTTGTGGGGGGCTCTGCCCGCACCTGCTCGGGGCACGTGTGAAGCGGGAGCCACGCTTCTTTCCCTCTGAGGAAGGGAAGCAGCGAGCGCAGGACGGCCCGCTGGGGGGGAGGGGCGGGCAAGGCCCCTCCCCCGCCCCTCCCCCACTCGGCCGTTAACGGCCGCCTCGTGCCCTGGCCGTTCTGGCGGGGCGGGGCGGGGCGGGGGGGCTTCTGGCTCGCCCCCCCCCGCGGAGGGGCCACTGCGCAGGCGCCGGTTCAGCACCGCGGCCAGCGCCCGCCGGACCTCCCGCGAAGAGCGGCCCTTCGGCTCAGTGGGCCCACCCTGCGCAGGACTAGCGCCTTGCGCAGGCCGGTCCGAGGGGCGCCAAGAGCGCCGCTCGCCGGGGGTGAGCCAGGCCGGCCGGCCTGCCTGCCTGCCAGCGCGGAGCGGCGCAACGCAGCGCGGTCGCTGTCGGCGCGGCCGCATCCAGCGCCAGCCGGAGCGCAAGCGCCCCGCTCCTCCTCCGCTGGTCCATCGTGATTCGCTTTTCCGCGTTTTCAGTTCCTGGCTTCTTGCACACAGACCAGGAGTCGTGATTTAAACTCAGCTAAACACGAGTCAGTTGCTAAACAAGCCAACTCTAAATCAATCTGCTTTGCTAGGCAGACTAGAGTTTATTTTAAAAATACATTTGCAGATTTGTAAGTAGCGACAAGGCAGGAACTAGGGGAAGTGAAATTGACTCATGATGCATTCCTCTTCCTGGCTGTGTCTCCTTCAAGGGGCTTAAAAACAAAACCCAAAACCAAAAACAACCCCCCTTCCCCCAAGAGTACCATGATGGCAACATCTCTCAAGTAGAGAGTAGTTCAGAGAAAGATAGCGTTGCATGCTTTGATAACATGAACATTTGGGAACGTATGTGGGCCGAGTCAACGGCAAACGTGCTGCAGCAAGCTTTGCGCTGGTCCTGTTGCTTTGTGGACGAAATAAAGGTTGTGAACGAGCAGTTGTGCGATCTGACTCACTCGGGTGGCAAGTCGACTGCCCAGGCAGCTTGCCAGTCCTGGCAAGTAACATTACGCTGTACACAAAGCAGGAGGCTGGTAGCCGGGGACATTTTGGCGCAAGCCGCAGCAGGGCAATACCCTTATTCGAGCCAAAGCTATGCTAGGAATTCATCTGTGTGCATAACACTATCAAAGGGCTTTGCCCTCCTCTGACTCCTGAAAGAATATTTACTTAACCACCAGCTTATCTCTGCAGGTGCAGGACCAACCTCTTGCAAGCAAACTGCGCCTCGGCATCCACCGCTTGTGCATTTGAAGACAAAGGGTGAATCCATAGAGTAAGTTTATAGTATTTACAAACACATCTTAAGTGGCGCTGTCGTTATTCGCTTTCGGCACCAGGCCAAGACCTTTTTATTTAAATGGCATTTTAATTGTTGATTGTATTTATTGATTTTAACAACTTTGGCCAGGATGTCTCCAACTGCATTTTATTGTATCAATGATATGTATTTATTTGTAAGCCGCCCCAAGGCTTAGGCGAATGGGGCGGCCTATAGGTCCACTAAATAAATAAATAATAAAGTGCCCAGGAAATATAGTCAGTGACACTGCCCCCCTGGAGCTTCTTCCCACAAAGAGAAGTGGGGAAGATGGTTATTCACAGCAAACTTGTTCTTTAAGTGCCAGTCTTTATGCGGCCAAAGTGGCTCTATCCACAAGCAAGATTGGAAGTATCTATAGCAAGAAAGGACGAGGACAGTAGACTCGGAAAGCTTCTGCGTGCATATTGGTAACGTGAGCATTTGCACCTGCATCTGAGTTGGGAATCCAGACCAGAAATTCAAAATACACTAACAGATTCGGCAACCTCGCAATACAATTTCCAAGGCTCTGTCACGTGGTTACGATGAGGAAGCAACCGCCTCCTATGCTGCAGACAGTTCCAGCATACGGTAAGTGATGCTTGTTAAGAGGTGGAGATGAATGCAGCATTTTAGATGAATCTGCAAACTTAATACTGTGGTAAAACAGTCCCCCTTGGCATTTTAAAGATGCTTTCAAATGGATTTTTAATAGTCTCCCTGCTGAATAGTTTGCCACATAACTAATCTGTGGATAAAGTGCCCTAGGAGCCAATGCCAATAGAATTACACTTATAAATACAAATACTAAAGGGAAATTAAATTTTCCAACAAGTGAGCAGAATATGTGGCAGGAACTCTTATTGTTTATGCTGATCTGAATGCACACAACTAATTCCCACACACTAATAATAACCACCACCATCATCATCATCTATGGAATTCCCTGGAAAGTCAGGAGGAGTCTTAGAGACAAGAGTGTCATTGACCGAACCTGGCCCAGCTAGGAGTGAAACCTCCTAGCTATAATTCAACTACAACACAGTTTAAAAAGACAGAAGCGCGTCGTGCCCTAGGCCATTGCAAAAGTGCAATTCAAATACCAGTAAGCAGAGGGAGTGAATGGCAGGCAACCTTTTACGAGACAAGAAAAACATTCTAGTCTATAAACTCCTTTTTTGCATTCCACCACCGTCTGAAACAGGCGGGCTGATACTTCCTGCCCACTGACAGGTGGCTGGGTGAACACCCACAAAACCAACAACTCTTTCTGCTTCTTCCAGCTACATGTCAGACCATGCACCTTTGAATACCATCCTGAGGCCAGTAGCATTCTCTTTCCTCCCAATGACACTTGTCATACTGAAACATGATCATAATGCAAACAGTGATACAAAATAAATTATCTGCCTAACCTATTTATAGGGAATAAATGCTGACATTGCTATGCAAGCTGGCCAGATTCCCTCCAAGCATATATTTGAGATGCCCAGAGAATGCGTGCATGCTCAACTTTCTGAAAGTACAATTAAAGGACCCAACGGCCTTCTTGGCCTCTTCCATCTCGGCCATTCTATGCATGTTTTGGTAGAACAAATTCCTACAGTTTCCAAATTCCCACTTGCTATCAAACTTTGGTTTTGCCCAAAAGGAGGCAAAAGGATGGTGTATGCTAATAGGCAGCTTTTAAACAAATCTAATTTTTTAACAATGTGAAGTCTTGTGGGGGCAGTACATGAGCAGACTTATTTTTCCTCATGAAATTGAAAGCTGTTTTGGAACTTTAGAAAGTATGACTCTTCACAGCAAACTGCTTTCTACTGCTCAGAGAACAGCTATCATTAATCTTAATATTAAACTGTATTCACAACCATGCAACTATTTTCCTATTCTGGGAAGCATTTATGGATTAAGGAAGCTTTTACTGGCTAAAGTTTAACTACATTTATATTGCCTGTCTTGGTCTAAGTTAGCACCCCAAAGATGTTAAATAAAGAATTATAAGCATTTAAAAATGCTGGTAAAGCTGGGAATACTTCATGTGCACTTAAGGGCAAAGGCAGATACATGTTTTTAACTGGTTAAGAGCAAATGGAAAATAATTAATGCTAGAAGAATTAAATGCCAACATTCAGTGGACTTCTCCAGTTCTGTCTTTAGGTTGCTGAATCTGCATAGACATTAGACAAATTCAGTCAGGTATGCAGTCTGAACATGGACACACCTGTGCAGGGGAAAGGAAGGATCCACCAAAGACTAAACGAGCCTGAAAAGCTTTATAGATTCATGGATCCGGGTTTGCCAACTTCTGGAGGAGGTTTTCTGGTCCAAGAATCTGATTGCCAAGCAAGTTCCAGCTCCATCCCTTCAAGAAATGAGCCCCTGGTGCTTTCAGGCTGAAGAAGAGGAAGAGGGACAGGGTGCCCTTGAAGTGGTCTCCCAGTTTATGACGAGGCGCCAAACACTGCCACGAGGCTGGGCTCGTAACTGGGCTCACTGGGATTGGATGCCTGCGGGGCCAAGGTGGCCGACAACCAACTGGGAGCACGGGGAGGCGCCTCAGGTCCCTTGGAGGCAGTCGACTGGGCATCCAACCGGGCGCCCGCCCTGGACGGCCAGCAACAGCTCCGCAGAGCCCCGGGGGTCTTCTCCAGACCCGCCTGGATATTTCAGAGGCGGAACCTGGGACTTTTAGCCGGCAAGGTTAGTGGGGCAACCCCGTTGCTGCTTTTCTGGAGCCCAGCGGAGCCCTCTCAAACTCCTCTATGCTGGCAGAAGGGAAGAGCAGGCCTGCGCCCTGACAAAGCGCGCCGGGCCGGGCCGGGCC
>JAIXND010000621.1:2602485-2651597 GCA_023646645.1 Varanus salvator macromaculatus
GGGCCGGGCGCGCTGCGCTCCTGGCGAGCGGGAAGGGGCCCCTGCGCGGGCGGGCGGCGGGCGGAGCAGGCGCGCCGCTGCGAGCGGGAAACGCCGGCGCGCAACGGTGGCCGCGGCTGCCGGGCGCGGGGGCGCTCGCACTGCCCGCCTCGCCTGAGCGGAGGCAGGTGCCTTCGGCCGCCCAGGAACGCGCGGCCCGCTGTGCCGATCACTCGTGGGCATCCGCTGCTCGTCGTTCCAGCGAGGCAGGACGAGGCAGAGAGACACAGAGGCGGGGAAAGGAGGCGCGTTGCCCGGGACACCTGCCCCTCCATTCTCACGCTTAAGCGCGGGCGTTTGGTGTTGGCCACAAGACAGTGTCCGGAGGACCGTTCCCTAAAGAGACCTGCGCACAAGGTGCACGGCGGTGCCCTAACTTAGCACCAGTCCGCGCTCCAGAGGCTTTGGAGCGCTATAGACCCAACTCCATTAAACACCAAGGGAAGACCCTGCCAATCGTAGCAAGTTATTCGCAGCCTGCAATAAATTGTGTGTATCACCTTTGTGGGCCATGCACACCAGTAAATTCTGACAGATGTCAATACAAAACTTCTACGCAGTTTGTGCCAGAAAAGAGGGAAGTTATGGATTGCTTAAGAAACCCACAGCCAGCACACCCTTGCCATCTCCCTTAAATGCCCACATGTGCCGCTGGAAGAAAATAGTTCTCACAACAGAAGTACTGACTTAAAGAAAATTGTGTGTATGCCCACCAACCGTGACACATGTGCTGTTGCCCAAGAACCAGCTATCTGGGAAAGCCCTAGTGTTGGTAGCCTTGTGGCATGCTGGATAAGTTTCGTAATCATGAATGCTTGTCACAGAAAGCTTTCCGTAATTTCCCTTCAGGGGGACATGACCCACAGGACTAGAAATCAGAACATATTTTTATCTGAGCCCAGGAAATTCCACTGATCTTTCCACTGATCTGCTTTAGCTCTCTTCTTATTAAATAGTTGAGAGTCTGCAGTCTTGGAACTCGGCTAAATCCTAAAAATACTGTTATTTACCCAAGTGAACTACACGGAAAGGAGCAGAAGTGGTTTAACCAAGCCAGGCCTTCCACAGATTCGCTACTGATCCGCAGCTTAGACTTCTGCCATAGACAGGAAAGGGGTGCAAAGAAAGCAGCCCCATCGAGCTTGGGTTGCAAACTCCCCCCCTCTCATTGCTTGCCTGATGTTAAGTTTGTATCCTTCCAGGTAAAGCCTCATTAGCTACATTTCCACATGTCACCATTACTATTAAAAGCATAGAAGCAGGTCTAGCAAAAGAGTTAGAGCAAGTCTAACTGCAAAACGAGGCAATGTGCATAGATATTGGCCATATAATTCATCACTGTAGCATTCCACCCTCTGAAATTCACGGTGAGATGGAGGTGTCACTCCATCTGGCAGTCACGTCTACTCGTTGCTGTCGACTGCATCCCACCATCTCGGCTGTTCCGAACTGGAATACCACCACCAGATACCCACACCTGTTGTCCTGTTATTTTGAGCTGCTAATTCTCACTTTAAGAAACTCTGTTCTCTCTCTAAGATCTTTCAAAGGCAAGATTGCAATAGGTACATTTATTTAAATACAATTTACTTATTAACATTTGAAATTACTGGATTGGGGAGTGTCTTCTCATGCCTTATGCTAATTATGCCTTATGCAATGCCTTATGCTAATTCCAGCTGTCCTGCTTCTGTACAGCAGCCTTTCCCACAACCTGGTTCTCACCAGATGTTTTGGACTTCAAGTCCCATTAGGTCCAGCAAGTCAGGAATTCTGGGAGTTGTAGTTCAAAGCAGCCTAAAGGCACCAGTTTGGGGAATGCTGCCATACCACCTCCCCACTGGTTCTGGCACAGGTGATGAGTGTGGGCAAGGAAATACCTTATATCTTGGCCAACTCTGGAGAGATGTTACCTTGTCTAACATGCTGTTTCCACCCACTTTCCTAGACAGCAAAGATGACTGATGATAAAGTTTGCATGATTCCAGTATGTTTTGAAAATGGCCAGATCTTCTTTTGGGAAGGTAACTATTGCGGGCTTGTTGAATTGGATTGTGCCTTATGCAGTCATTTTGGGGACACTCTGCCAGGTCACTCCCAACTACTCCTACTTCCAGGCACTGAGCACAAGAGCCACTCTTACCTGGCTACAGGAATTTGAATGTTTGACTTAGCATTAAGCACAGCCTGTGCCTAAGGAATGTGCAATCCTATGCACATTCTGGGCCATGGTGAAGGTTGTACTTAGGATTGTTTTAAATGGAGGAATTTGAAATATTTTTCATAAATTCATAGCAATCAACAAGTTTAGGCACTTTTAACTCTGAGGTGGATTGGAAATAGTTTAGCCAGACAAAACACCTTACGAAGGCTATTGAATTTGTTACGTTGTTATGTTTTGAATGTTGATAAGACCTCTTATTTTATTTCATATGTGTTTTTATCTTCATATATGTATTTTGTGTTTTCATCTTTATAGTAAGCCACCCTGAAACTACGGTAGTAGGCAGCAAATAAATGAAAGTATAAATTAAATAAATTTAAATGAAAATAAGAACACAGGAGCATGGAACGTTGGCTATCGGGCAGGACAGAAATAAAGCAAAAGAAAATATAGCTATAATAAAAGTGTCCACTGGGATCAGACCTAGATTCCAGCCAGGGGAGCCTTCTGTTCATGAAGCAGCTAACCAGCTGCTCAAAGGATCCCACCAGCAGGGCATGAGTGAGACGGCTCCCTCTCGCTGTGTTGCATGCCACTGATGCACAGGGGCACACTAACTGGTATTTCAGACAGCCTCTAGCAATCAGATTCGGAGCCACTGCTAATCTCCTCCCGCAGGTATTTCCGCATCCCCTTTTAAAGCCATCTAGACTGGTAGCCATCACAACTTTCCATCTCAAACGTGCTGCTTTCTCTGCACCACATATTTTCAGACACCCCTTTCATGTCTCACCTCCCTGAACTGTGTGACGTAGGCTCTCTTCAGGTAACTGGGGACATAACAAAGAGACAGGAGGAAAGACTGCCAGTTGCCACCAGCAAGTGATTAAGGAACTGTTCTGCATAGCGCAGGGAAACTCGGTCAATCGCTGTGGCTATTCCTTGCACCAGAAAAATGGCCACAGCTTAGTGGCAGAGCTCACTCACGCCTAAGTGCCATGTTCAGCATCTGGCAGTTCTCATTCAAAGCTTTTGGGTGGCAGAAGTGCAAACTACGGGGCACCGCAGGCCCACATAAACAAAACTACCTTGTGCAACAGGAAGAAGATACTGTCTCACTATACCATGAATGAGGAAGTTTCGTTTTTGTCTGGCTGAGCCTTTTGGTCTAGCGTTCCTGGCTCCAAGGATGAGGAGGTGTCCTCTTCTCACTCTCAGAGTCAGGAGCACTAGACCCCTCCCCTTTTTTTACAAAGTAAAACAAAGCGGTAATCAGTGTCTGTTACTGACACCATCTGGCTCTGTTAAGAGTTCCCTGCCATCACCAATAACGTGAAAGTGATACACTCGGATAGATTATGTTCAAAACTTTGCCAAACCTTTAAGAGGTAATATTAGAATTTGTAGTGAAGGTAAGCTAGAAACCTTCATTTGATGTATCCATATACCGTATTTTTCGTTCTATAAGACGCACCTGCCCATAAGACGTACCTAGTTTTTAGAGAAGGAAAACAAGAAAAAAATATTCTGAATCAAATGGTTTACTAAACTATTTAATAAACTATAACAGAATGGGATGCATTGGGATGTCTGAATCCCAGTTGCTTTACTCTCAGGTGCCTCTAGCATACTGTGTGCATGACCCCCCCATCCCCCACAGACTGTGCATGTAACTGTTAGGGGATGAAAACATCTTGTATAGAATCCATCTCTGCAGTCCCTTCAATGCCACATGTATTTCCTGTAGGTCTGAATAAACTGTAAATATTCTTTTGATTGCACACCCCCAGCATACCTGCTCTCTCTGGTTTTTCTTGCCTCTATCTTAGACAGAGAAGGTGAGCAATGAGGAAAGACCTAAATTCAATCCTCCAACTTTTCTCTCTCTCTTTTTTTTCATATTTAAAAGTGATGCTTAAGAAACTCGGGCTGCATCTACGCATCCTTTTGAGTCGAGAGAAATGCTCACTCAGTGGTCTCTTGTGTGTCATTTCTTCCTCTGGACCAAGGGCATGAAAATCTAACATTTGCACAGTTGCAGAGATCACTATAATAATTGTGCTTCTTGTATCCTCAATTGGGAAGGGAACTTTATATCCACATTGTTTTTGTTAAGCATTTAGAAGTCCCAGTTAATTATCCATGAGGTATTAAAAGGCCCAACCCTTGAAAGACAAAGCTGAATTGTGGGGAACTTCCCTTCCATTCCCAAAAGGTATTTCAAGCTCACTACACTTCTGCTGTTGAATCTTTTTTTTTTTTTCTTCAGAACAAAGGAGTGATGGGTGTTTTCATGGGGATTAACCCTTTTTTTTTCAGAGAGGAGGAAAATGTCCCACTTTCCACTTTTTCACACCATGCATAATTTTGAACATCTTTGCCATGCTTCCCATTACTCATCATTTTCCTAAGAGAAGCAATCCTGGTTGTTGTAACAAAGTCTGATAGGGGAGCTGCTCCAATCCCTTGATTGTTTTAGTTGCCCTTCTTTGCCCTTTTTCCAACAATGTCATTTTTCAGGTGTGGTGGCCAGCACTGTACACAATACTTTAAGTATGGTCATATTAAAGATTTGTGTAAGAGGAATATGATCTTGGAAATTTGATTTTCAATTCCTTTCCTAATTATGGCATTTCCTCCTAACATTTGACATTTTCATCAAGCTGTCCCCCACATTCTCAAGACCCTTTCTTGGTCTGTCAGCACTAGTTCAGATTCCATCAGCTTATACTTGAAGATGAGATTCTTTCCCCCCAGCATGCTAACTTTACACTTGCTTACACTGAAAGCATTTGCCATTCTGATGCCCTTTTTCCCAGCTCAGAGAGATCCCACTGGAATTCCTCACAATCCCTTTTAAATGTTTTATTTTAGTATCATCAGCAAACTTGGCTACTTTATTGCTCACTTCTAATTCCAGATCATTTATGAACAGGTTGAAAAGCACTGATCCTAATGCAGAATCTTGTGAGAATACCATGCATTCTCAATGTTGGCTTTCAATTCTGTAATCAGTTACTGATCCATAGGACAACATGTGTGTGCACACACAGCCCTTATTCCATCACTGCCAGGTTTTCTCAAGAGTCTGTTGATGGATTTTATCAAAAGGCTTTTGGAAGAAACAATGTCTATTTGACTGCTCAGTCCATGTGTAGTAGTGACACTCTCAAAGAATTCTACTGGATTAGCAAGACAGGCTTACCCCTGCGGAAGCCATGTTGCTTCTTTTAAAGCAGGGCTAGTTCTTCTATATGTTAACTGAATCTATCCTGAATAACACTTTCAACCAATTTACGCAGAACCAACAGAAAGCAAAGCAGCATATAATTTTCCAGATCCCTTTTTAAAAATTGTCCTAGAGTGCTGGTACATGGCTAGAGAGTGATCTTAGGGACATGATGTACATATTGTATAAGAAAGTCATCAATTGATTCTGAGGAGGAAGAGCAGAGCTGAATAGATGAGTTGGCAATTTATAGGTTATTTACTGAAGATGCTCAGGGCAAAGAGAGAGAACCAGCCCTCTTTGGAAAAGGAGGGAGACATTTCAGAGTGGTGGGGAGGAGATGGAAGGGGTGTCCTTGGCACCAACAGGATATGACAGGCTAAACAAGTGGACCAATTCAGAAGTGTCCAGCACTCCTGCTGTCTAGCCCTCACGCAGCGGTGGCGTGGGGCGGCAGTGCACGGCGGCGGCGGCGCAGAGCTTCCCGGTGGGGGTGATCAGTTCCCGGAGTGTGGGGTGGAGCAGGGCACGCCGAGCACATGCTGGCCTGGTGGTGCAGGTGGGCCAGCAGCGTCCCAGGTGTTGGGCACACACACATTCGCTCTGTAAGACGCACAGACATTTCCCCTTACTTTTGAGGGGGAAAAAAGTGCGTCTTATAGAGCGAAAAATACGGTACTTTAGTGGATGCTGGCTAAAAAACACAGGCTATGTTGTACAAAACTGGCCAACACTTTGGCGTATGTTTGCAGGAGATCCTAGTCTGGGAGCCACAAAATGTCTTGTCTATTTCTAATCCCGTGGGTGACAGAGGGAGTACTAAAATGGATTCTCACTCACTTGGGAGATTAAGCTAGCCAGCAAAGGACCCCTTGTCTGGATGTAGAATTCTAACGTATTTCTCTTCTCTCGCCCTCTCTGCATTGTCTGGTTGGAGCAAAGATGACACAGGTAGGCATCAAATTGTGCCTTGATTTAATCCTTCCTGTCAAATTGGAAGTTTAGTTTTTGCAGCATTAAATTTTTCAGTCAAAACTACCTTCACAGGGCATTTTATGATCAGATCAGCAAAACTCTCTGCAAATTTTGTGGGAAGGCAGTTCTTTCCGACAGTATTTATTATGCCATTTTTTCCACTGCCCACTTTTTGTCTGTTGTTTCAACAAGGCTTAGGTAGGCAAGATTATGTACTTCCTCGTGCCTAACTAAATACCATGACAATGGCATGAAATGAACTTTATAATTAACTTTCAGTAAATAAAATCATATAGGCCAGAAATGCAAAACACAGACAAAAATAAATACTTCAAGAGATGGAATATTGCTGAGACAGCCACATTAGCTTATTCTGACATAATTATGTCAGTATATCATACACCCCCCCCCCCAAAATCAATTGGACTGGGAACAAGCATTGTTCTCTACTGTTGAATAAGTAGAGGAGACATTTTTCTTTCTCTCCCATTATAATTTTTAAATTATTTTATGTATTTTTATGTTTATTTTATGGATGTTGTGAGCTGCCCTGAGGCTTTGTTGCAATGAGGGCAGCACAGAAATGGTTTAAATAAATAAATGTGACTTTCAGCTCCATCTGTGCTCACTTAGCCAACCTTGGCATTTCACCCACCTTTTTGAGAAATTGCGGTTTACCCTGAAAATGACCCAGGATATGAAACCAGAACCCAGATTCTAGTTTCATTTCCTGATTAGCAAGCAAAGTTCCTAGTTTAAATGTAATGGAAATTTAACTTGGGGAAACTGAAAAATGTTCTATTAAGGTGTACAAAAGCATGGGACAAAACACACACAGGTGCAATGAGATTCTAAGAAAACCTGGCTCATGCCAAGTCTAGCAAAATGTGGCTTGAAGTTACTGGGATTTAAAACCGTATTTTCGGAAGTGTGTGACTGACAGTCAATGAAACAAAACAGAGAGAAATTTTAGATCAGCCTGAGTTCCAGGTGGAATTAAACTCTGTTCATAACACAGCCCATTTTTGTAAGCATACAGAGATGATTATAAATCGCTGCTCCCAAGTGCTTAAGTGGTGAAAACAGGGGCGGGGGAACCTAGGTCTGCCAGAACTTGCTTGGACATGTTCATTCTGCCACTCATACCATTCAAAGGGCAGGAAATGGTTCCATTCAGCCTGCCCATGAGTTGGTTGGTTGGGGGGGGGGGAGTTACAGAAATGTGCCCCTGCTTCTGTGTTGTACGTTTACATTCTGGAAAATAAAATCTACATCCTGCCTTCTGTCTGTTGAAAGGGTTGGAAAGTGACAGCTGGAGAAAATCTGGAAAGTGTGAGAAGACCCAGATCTTGAGAAACAAGCAGAACCTCGTCCTCATAGCGAAGCCCGATGGCGACGATAAAGCCATATTTGAGTCTATGACCATCCAAGAAATGTCAACATGTACAGTATCTGTTCCACACTCATCTCAACTCTGCAGAAATATTACCTATCCCAACAAATTTCCTCACATTTCATTCATTTGGGAAATGTATTTGGAACAAGGAGGCCATGGATTGCCTTAATTTAATACATTTCTGTATCACCCAGTATTTGCACTGATGACTGTGCTAGAAAGGAATTTGGAGAAATTCATTCCCAACAGATCTGAAGGGGCTGGATTTGCAACCATCTAACACAGCTTTTTCCAAAAAGTGAGTGGGAGGTTTGCAAATCAAGTCACTGGAGGACAGAGCAAAAGGCAAGATGTTTAAACAGTGAGAATAAAGAATCCACCTATTCCTCAGGAAATAACTTTGGGAGTATCGGAGCAGCTTAGTAAAGGAACAACGTGCTGTGAGTTGTGGAACCCCTTTTATGCAGAATTTCAAGGCAGCAAAATAAGGAAGTGAAGGCATCTGGCTATTCCACAGAATATCCTGAACTTTTATAGCAAAGGATTAGAAACAGTACAAAGCAAGCCATCATAGGATTCTAATTTAGATACAAGCATTCGTATATCCAATTCCCCCATTCTCCGTTGCCAAAATGCAAACGGTCATCTTCCAGCTTGAGAAGAAAGGTGCATTTAGGCAGGCAGCTGTGGCCGCCCCACCAAGTCCATCGGAATCCACCCACCTCGGGCAAAGCACCCACACGTGCTTTCTAGTTCTGGCCACTGCTCGTGAAGCCTGTTCTCTAACCACATGAAGGCCCCCTCATCTCTGCTGCTGGTCAAATGCGTTATAGAAGTTCTGATGCGAGGGATAATTTGTGCTTTCTTTGGGATTTCTTGGCTCAGTCACTCAATACTCCTCTGGCCGGAGTGACTACCTCCAGCATCCACACAGCTGGAGGTAGGCCTGGGCAGCTGCAGCCACAGATCAGAGGTCAAGTCTGCCCCCGTTTTTCCTGTGGAGGCCATGCGCCCTTCCTCTGGCCCCAGCCCCTTCCCCGACCCCCAGGTCAGGGGTGTTTCCCTGGCTTTCGCAGAGGGCTCCCCACATTCTAAAAGGGTTCCTTACCAATAGCGAGAGTTTAAAGTGGAAATGTGCTGGCACTGTTCCCACCCCAATTTGTTCCAAACCACCGTTGGGACATCACTCCCAAGAGCTTCTCTAAAGTCGATTGTGACCCACGTGCTGAAAGAGGCTCCCACCCCTGCCAAGGGGATGGGGAGATGCCACTGATAATTAATTAATTAAAATATTTATATGCCGCCCCTTGCAACAGCCTTGGGGCGGCTCACAATACTAAAAAACATATACAATATTAAAAACTGGCCCATCTCCAGGTTAAATATAAAAACATACAACGTAATAAATAAACCAATAAATTAATCTTAAATTTAAAATAATATTAACATTTAAAATACCGTCTAAATAAAAAGGTCTTCGCCTGGCGCCGAAAAGCAAATAACGACGGCGCCAGGCGGGCCTCTCTGGGGAGGCAAACATCCTCTAGGGAAGCCAAGCGAGCTTGGACCCAAGATGTGGGCTGTGTCAACCACTGCGAGATACAGGAGGCAAAAGGAAGGCTGACCGCTTATCTTTTGTATGCAGACCCTGGGATCAAATTCGACATCCACAGTTACCAAGACACGAAGCCAAAAGGATTGCCAGTGGCCTTCACCACCCAGTGGCAACAAAAAACTTACTACATGTGTGTTGAGAAAGGAGGCGGCAACCTGAATGTGCAATTTAAGGTAAACGAAGTTTTCAAGCTCCTGACCCTTCAGGAGAGAATGTCAACCGTATAGACCTAAACTCTGCAATGACATGTGAATTCTAGCACTCAGTTTGATTAATTGCGCCATATTCAGATTCTATCCCTGTGTGCTTACAGTGGGTAAGGGACCTTGAATGCTTTTGTAATAGTCCAGTAAAAACACAACCCTCCCCCCCAAAAAACCCTAGATCAATAATATTAAATTGCCCTACTTGTCTCCATAATACACATTGAGTTAGTCAAATTTAACCATGGAGTAGAACAGCCTTCCCCAAACTGGAGCCCTACAGATATTAGACTACAACTCCCATCATCCCCAAGCAGCGCAGCTTTTGTATTATAGTCCAGCACAAGAGACTGTCACCACCGCTTGGCCCACAACTGGCTTTACTGACTGAAATCAAGGACAGGTAGCACACAGTGCCCCAAACACCTTCCTTGATGCTCACCAAGACGCCCACCTGCCCCAGCTTTTATTTAAGTAGTAGCTTTATATTTCTAACTGCCAGCTGGGGTTGCCTCACAGCGAAGGCAAAATCTCTAGTTGTGGCCACCTTAAATTTCCACGAATGCTTCTGGGCAGTTTATCTGTCATTTATGGCCAGCTATGCCCATGCGTGACAGCCTCGTTCAACCAAACCATCACCTTTTCGCACATTTCCCAAAGTGCCTGTGGGGCAGAATGTTGCCAACCTCGGAGAGAGGTGCAGATTTAATTCATACGTTAAAATGCCTTCCTAAGTACTTAATCAGGCTGGCTGCTTACCAATCTGGCCGCAAGGAGACACGGCTAGGCTCCGGTCGAAACGCTCTGCAGCCTGTTCCAAAATTTCTCCCATTTCTATTCCCTTTTTAGCTACAGCGATCCAAGTTGTATTTCTTTCCGTTTCAGGAAGGAGATGTTCCAAATAACATTGAAGGAACAACCAGCAATGTAATCTTCATCAAAACCCCATTTTCTGAGGGTGATGAGCAATACTACATGTTCGAGACTGCGCTGGAACAAGGCTACTTCCTTGCTTTTGAAAATGATAAAAAAAGATTGATTATAAAGAGGCGGGAAGTTGTGGATCAGGTGGATGAATCCATAAAGCTACACCACTCCCCATTTCCTGAACACATGCACATGGACGCAAACGATCAACTGTAGCAAAACCAGTAATGCTGGAATTTTAAAATCCCACATGCTCAAGTGGAACTAAGCAGATACAAAACGACAGAACAGTGTCGTATGATCATATCCTTCCTATTACTTTTCTGAATGTGGATGCTGTATATAATTTGAGCTAATATAGTTCTGTATTGAGTACTGTGAAAGACAATTTTCTTTCAGCGCTCTGAGGAAAGAGTCTAGCAACAAGTACTGGATATCATAAAACTCTTTTTAAAATTCCTTCTATCTTTCCATTCTGAGAGTTTACCCTTCCTTCTTGTTGCATGCAGGTACAGCTTCCTTTTTCCCCCAACCATACCTGGCCAATATGAGCAAATACAGAAGCGACCATTTACGAGATCAGATCTCCTGCCCATCTAGTCCTGCTTCAGCTGTTCTCCAAGATATCATCTCCTTTCCTAGCCCAATTTTACTGGAGACAGAGGGTGGACAGAATTCCAAGGCTCAAACTACTATCCGCTGTGTTCGGCACCGAGGACAGTGTCTGCGAGAGAAATCGCCACAGGCACCCCCAGACACACATGCAACTGGAAATTCATCAGCTGGGTGGAAGTGTTTTCTTTCCATAACAGCAGATATATTTCTAGTAACTCAAACACATCTGTTCCTCATCCTCAAGAAACAGCGAGAGAGAATGCGATTGTGTCACAGCCGAGAAAACAAAACAGTTCCCCGGCACAGCACGCCTCAATCTTGCAACCAAAAACATTCCAACTATTGCTGCAAAAGTAGAGACATGCAGCAGCATGCAAAAAAAAAAACAGCCATTTCAGCAGAAACACCAACAATGGATTTCTTCTTGAGAAACATCAGCCCAGCAAAAGCGAGATCAACACTCGCTTTGCTAGCTCTGTCTGGCGAATAAGCGGGTTTGTTTTAAAACGGGGGTGACAAACGTCTGGCTCTCCAGATGTTGCTGGGCTCTAACCTCGTCATGCCCAGCCAGCAGTCACTGTTAAGAGTCCAGCATCCTCTGAAGGATCACATGTTTCCACCCCAAGTGCAAGTTATCCAGTAAAAAGAGACACTTCAGGAACCACTGACTTTAATCATTTGATTGAAGGTCAGTTTATCCACCTTTTTAAAAGGTGCGTTTTCCTAGCCTCCTGTTAGAAGTGTTTAAAACTTAGCAGAACTTGTGCACTGGCACCCACAAAAATAAAATTAGACTCACAATTCACACTTTTCCAACATCACAGTAAAAAATGCAGCAAGAAGGGAAATTCAGCTATAGGTTGAGTATTAGGCAAATTTAAAAACCAATGAAGTCAAAAGAGAATGCCATGTTTAACTAGTGCTTGATAAAAATCCAGTACAAGGAAAGCATTCTAGCATTCTATAAAAAGCTTGGCTCCTGGTATAGACACCTCTAAATCTGATTTTTTTAAAGCAAGTTTCTAGTCCTTATGATCAAGGAGCTGCATGAGATAACATAGGCTGGGAATGCAGTTTAGAGCATCGTAGTATTTTAAGTATTACCACAGGGAAGCCCCAGTTCATACAGAACTCAGCCAGGAGCACCAGAGCGGCAGGAACTGGACGAACGGCTGGTGGGAAGAGGCTCTGTGACCTGAGTGGGTACTTCTCCTTGAGGCCGTTGCACCTGAAACAGATCTTGAGACAAAAATGCCATTATCTGTGCAAGAACAGGATCAGATTTAACCCACATGCATTTTTAGGTGTTGTGTAAAGAGACGGTTTTATCCCTCATTTCCATACTGATGACCCCAGATGTCTGAAAATGTGCAGCATACAGAGAGGAAGAAACCTCAGCCACTTTCTCTAGCTTATGCTTCTAACACAGAGAAGAGCTTGCTTGGCAGACGGGTTGTGGGGGGCAGAACAAGAGGGGGGCAGGAGCTGCATTGTCCCAGCGAGGCTCTGTCAGCTTGTCCGATTTGCAGCACTCAGAAAACGGCTCAGCTGAGGGTGTTACTTGCTTGAAATAGTTTAAACCAATTTTTTTTTTACTCTATTGTATCAACACACTGGAACCAAAAGATCCTGAAAGGAATAGAGCAGCTCTTAGCACCCAATCCCAGCAATCAGCTAAAACACTAGTTGATTGCCCTTCCAAGGAAGGAAGTTAACAGCCCTGTTTGCTCTGTTCCAGCTGCCGAGCGAGAGCGAGAGAGAGCGAGAGCGAGAGGTTTTTAAAAGTTCACAACAGAGACAGCTGAAAGGGTGAGAAATGGATTGTGCAAACAGTTCCAGGTTCGGTAAATCCTTTATTGTACATACATTAAAGAAAAGTCTTCCCTTTTGCTCTGCGACTGAGTACTGCCATGAGATGCTCGACACACGATTCACCAACTGCAATATTAGCACCGAAAGTCTATTCATGCTGCACTGGTTTAACCGAAGCTGCCATTTCAGGGGGAAAGGTTAGCGACACAAAACGCTAAGATCACTCTTTTCCTTCAGGGGATGCCGGAGTCTCCTCTGCATGCCTGCCCTCAGTTCTAACCTGTTCGAGGCCTCATTTTCATTCTGGCAAGACATCCAGGTTTTGCTGAATGGCTGGAATGGCTGACCTGGGTTTGCATGCCCCCTTCCTCAAGCTGTTCTCTTGGTGGCCATCTGCTGGCTTGGCTAGGGTGCAATCCTATGGGCCATGCCTTCAATCTTGCAAACCCCTGCCTGACCATTAACCTGGAGCACAACCAGACATGCTTCCAAGATCCCAAGAGCACAACCAGACAGCAAAGAGATCCCATGACTCTGCCAAGCAACCAGGTTCGGGAAACACGTATCTGATGGTTAGCAAGCCTCATGACAATCCTCCTGCCCAGATTTTGCTGAGCGGCTGGAGCTGCCGACCTGTGCTGCATGGGACCCGCTGCAGCTGTCTCTCCCTCCTTTACGACTCAGAGCGCAGTCCTCAAAACTTAGGTCCAGCATCCCATGCAAAGCAGAGAAGCCGCACAGGGGATCCCCACCTCCCAATCCTTCTGCCTTGCATTTTTGCTAGATGGGCAAAGAAATCCCTGTATGGAGAGGGAGGGAAGAAGGCTGGAGAGGCGTCAAGGCAGCTTGTGGCCTGGCCTCTCCAATCTCCTCCCCTCCCCACACACTGAAACGCCCCCTTTCCCCCCTCTGAGGTCGCATTTCCAACCTTAGATAGGTAGCTGGCAGAGCTCCTTTTCGGTCAGCTATGAAGGGGCAGGAAAAGGGGGTGGAGTGCCAATTCCTAGCTCCACAGCTGGAGCTGGGAATCCCAGGTATCCTATGGCCCCTCAGACACTACCCAGGGGCCACAGGATCGTTCATGCCATAGTAATACAGTGAAGCAGAGGCAGCAGTGAACAATCATGATGGTTTGCCGGTGGGCCGTGTCGCGTCTCAGAGGCTCCACAGCATGGCCACAGCTCTACAGATGCCCACATCATGGTAGTTGAAGTAGCACAGGCCAGCAAAGGTGATCGCCGACAGCAGGTAGAGGCCAGTGCTGGCGAGTCTGACAGGTGTCTCTCCATGGACGTAGTCAGTTACAACCTGCCCAAGGCCCCTGCAAGGAAGAAAACACGATGAAGGAGGCAAGAAGGTTCAGGCATCTGAGCTCCACCGATTTCCAAATGTTTCTAGGTGATCTCTGCAAGAAAGGAACTCTGGTTGATCCTGAAATTCATCAAATTCACCCTCTGGTGGATTTCCACCCTGCATCACGGCAGACCCATTTCTCCAGAAAGCATTCTTAATCCTAACAGTGAGCACGGTTCGGGTCACGGAGGACGCCAGACACCCAGAAGCAGCTGCTTTCATGAGCACATTTCACTGCTTGTCAAAGAACTGGGCATGTGTGCATTTAGGGCAAGCGGCACTGGCCTTCCGTAGCCACCCAGAAGAGCCAAAGGCTTGGAGGCCCTGGAACCCAGGCACCGACCTCAAACGTGGGCAGCCTGCTCCAGATGCAGCGCTGGCTTCCTACAACCAAGCTAGGAGGCCTCTAAACCGAGGCCAATGGAAGCAGCGGGATGGGATGCTTCTGAAAGCTGGTGCGCTGGCTCCTTTTCTGGAGGGAAAGGGCACCACTTCCCTGAATAAAGTGAGTGAGTGCAGCCCAATCGCAGTTTAATGGCTCTGCCTTACCAGGTGGGGGGATGTCACTGGGGCAGGAGGCAACTGGCCAATGTGACCCTCACGTCTAACCAGGTCCCTAATGATTGATCTGAGCTCGAGCATCAGCTGCTACCTGATGCCAGACCAGCAGATTTCTTCCCATGCAGCTGGGCTGGGAGGAAAAACTGAGCACTGGTACTGCCCTTCTGCTTCCTCTGAACCTTTTTCTGGCTGACAGAGCCGACCGCAGAGCCCCTGCACGGTCTAGAAATGACTCAGCGCAGAACATGTCCAGACATGATCAGGACTCCCCAGCGTTCCACATCCAAGGCTGGCTCTGGCCCCAGGATGTCGTCAATGCAGACACGACGGGAACGCCGGAGGGGTCACTCCGTGCAGCCTCCTGCGCTCCCAGCCTTGGCCCAGTGGATGCCCCAGGTCTCCCTCTGGCCCTGCCCTGAATGCCAATTGTCCTGGGTTTCCACGCTCTCCAGTTCTAAAAAGCTGGAATGCAGCAAACTGGTTCACGTAACAGAATAACCAACGATGGGTGACTAGCTCTCTTCTTGCAGGGTGGCTTATTTTTCAGCGACAAGCCACTCCGAAAGCCCACAGCTGCTTCTAGCAGTCCAGTCTTCCAAGGAACTGAACTCAGCCCTTGAACAGGGAGACCTGACACCCTTGATCTCTATGAAGAGGTCCTCCCAAGCCACCACTGGCCAGCCTGAATGGTTTTTGAGAGCTGCCCATTCCCTAAAGGAACACCTCATTCGGAAAAATTTTGGTCAGCCAACAAACTATTAGGAATGCATGCTCTTGTGCCGGGCAGCCACATCTGGGCCTTGTCCTATCCGCACAAACACATATACCTGCAAGATGCTTTGATGAGAAAGTATTCATTTTAGTTATTTAATTACAGGCTTCCTTTTATTTTAAAACCAAATGACCATTCCTGAATTACTCTTTTGCTGGTTCACAAAATAGATGTGCTCTGTTGGAAACCAGAAACTCATTCCTTTGCTCAGGCTGAGTGGCAGCCATCTTTTAATGGAGTTGAAAGGCAGTTCTGGAAAAGGGACTTAACTTCCTCAGGATGTGTTACAGCCAGGGCTCTCACCTGTCATGTAGATAAAATACCTTAATGATATGGGTGGCGAGAAACTGGTTCTGAAGAATGCAACAGTTTTGGAGTCTGTCTTACCCCACAGGTCTTTGGTTTTCACACTCTGTGCAATGTAAGCTCATTGGGGCAGGGACTTGTCTTCTTGTACTTTGTAAAGCACCACGTCCGGTAAGAGAACAGTAACTGTTTTGAAATTTCGATGCCATTCTTCACCCACAAAAGTACCACCACTAAGCCAACCATGGGCTGTTCCAACTGTCTGCATCCCTAGAAGAGTTTCACTTGACCTGCTTCCCCGTGATGCTGAGGGCTGAACCCAGGCCTCCTTGCATGGACAAGCAGGGGCTCCACCACTGAGCTAAGGTGCCTCCCCCTTGTTGTGACCTAAAGACAAAGACCGCGCTGAAAAGCCATCTTAGTACATCTGTCTTCCTTACACCAGGTAGGGGACGGGGGGGAACCTCACACATTTCAAATGCGAATGTGTCCATTGCCAGATGGAAGGGAAGCCATGCACCCAGGAGTTCACGCGCTAGAAAGCGTTCCCGTTGCAAAAGGCAAGGCCCATCAAGTTCCCTTTAGAAACTCTGTGGTGCTTCCCTACAAGCATACCATGCTGATCAACAGGACCCAGGCAAGTAAGCCTAGGGAAGGATTAGTCATCCTGAACATCGAATTTCATTCTTCTGCCTTCAGGAGGGAGAGCCCCCTCCCTCCCTTGCAGAGGTGATGCAAGAACAGCACCAGTCATCCACTGAGAAAGGCCAGGAAATTACACCACAACAAGATTAGGATCTCTCAGAATACCAGAGACCAGAAAGGGGATGAAGCATATGGCCCTGGTGAAGAGCTTACAGGAACCTCGATCATTACAAGAAAACCCAAACTCCGCAGAGTGACATGCTTCTTCCTACAGACTGCTGTCCTTCCACGTCACAGGGCTGACTCGTATGCAACAAATGCTCATTTCCAGAGAGGTGGCTGAGTTGGCTTCAGCCAAGATGACCCAGCGTCATGCCACCAGAGTATAAATAGCCTGGCACTCTGCACCTGGTGCCCAGGTGTGCTGGGCCGGCCCTGTGGACCGGGAGTGACAGTGCTGCAGCCCAAAGTACCTGGAAGGCAGCAGGCTGGTGAAGATGGGCTTACCGCTTGTGCTAGCGCTGGACTGCCACCAGCTTGGCTGGGCAGCTGGAGGGAACGTGCGGGGAACAGCTGTTCCATGCCAGCGTGCAAAGGGATTGCGAGCGTGAGCTCGACAGCACCTGCTTTGGGTCAGACTCCAGCCACACGGTCCTTCCCGTCTTTTTCCAGTCTCAGCCTTAAATTAGTCAGATTGGTACAAAATCACTGGCCTACCTTAAGAGGCAGTCATAGCTAAATTCTGAAATAAGGCAAGGGATTGCTTGAAAAGTGCCACACATTTGCTAAATATTATGTCTTCTATAAAGAAGTTTTAAACCTGCTGCTGAAAGGAGGCCCGAGCCTTGCTGAGCTCTACAGCCTGCAGAAATTTGGCCAAGGAAGCCACACGGCTCACTTGCTGCCATCCACTCCACCAGTTTCTCTCACACGGCAAGCTAGCAAATGCTCCGTGTCTTTCCTGCAAGGGAAAGATGCCCTGATCTTCCCACTGCTGAGCAAGAGACAGTCAAAAGGAAATTCCAGAGAGCAAAAAAAAAAGATCCCCTCTCCCAGGATGACTATCCCACTGGCAACTTCCTCTAGAACAAGCAAGTTTCAGTGGAACGTGACAAAGGAAAAGTGGGACACTCCCTTGGCCAGCCTGACAGCAAAATCAATATGAATGAATCATCCATGTTTTATGCTGAGAACATGCTGAGCCTGGACAAAATACCCACACTATGTACAACTGGTGAGTACTCTACCCATGAACAGACGAACAGACACACACAGCAGGACCCTGATGAGAAGAAAAGGTAAGACAGGTAAAGTAAGAAAGTGGCTGCGCCCCGAGACACCACTTTGCTTCTGGCTGCACACACACTGCTGACCCATCTCTGGCTGATGAACCCCTGAGTTCTAGGAAGAGCAACTGCACCACACTAGACCCCACAAGCCTGAGATCTGTCCACACCTGCCCAGGACATGCAGGCCACATTTGCAATGGAAATCCCAAATGCCCATGCCTTAAAATGCTGTCCCCTTTGTTCTGCTGCATCACCTCTAGCCAGCGAGAAGGTCCACCACCCTCTAACTTCCAGCATCAAGTATTTCCAGGTTGACTATTGGTTTATTAAACTGATTTACCTCCCCACCTGCAAGGTGGAAATCCTTCCAAGGTGACACAGCAGAAAGCAGCAGGAGCGAGATGCAACAGACTCGGGAGGGCCCTTCCCATGGGGCATTTGAGGGTAATAGCCTGGGCTGAAGGGAACCCTGCCTCCATCTCTGGGATGGCCAACTTCCTGCCCAACACTACATGCCGTCCTCGTATGGTATTGATGCAAGGCAAAGAGAAGACATATCCCTCTGATGGAAAGATTTCAAGAGGTTACCTGCCTGCAGCTTTCTCCAACCTGGTGCTTTCCAGGTGTGTCAGTCTGCCACCTCACCGCCCAATTCTCAGTCAGCATGGCCAGTGGCTCTGCAGCTCACCTGCACTCACCCACCTGCCTAGGCAGGCCTGCTCTAGCGAGAACAACACAACTGCAAGCAACACGCCTTCCAATTCATTTATGACTGGATGCGAGGCTGTCCGGCAGTTTCTCCAGTAGTTTGTGAAAACCGGGAGAGGCATTTCTAGACCCAAGGAGAACTGGGTGGCCAGACCCAAGGAGAACTGGGTGGCTATTCAGGTGTGAAGACAAGTGACCTGAAACGCAAGCCTACCTATCTTACACCTGGCAGACAAGGGCAGCATCACAAATACTTTTCTTTCTCTCCAGCTGAGTGCTCATTTTCACAGGGGGAAAGAGAAATGCTGCGAACAAACTCCCCCCAGACCCAGCCCACGGGAGCAACATTTAGCATTCCGATCGATTAAAAGCGGGGGCAAAGTGTGGCCCCTCTATGTTGCTGGACTCCACCCCTCAGCAGCCCCAGCTGACGTGGCCTCAGCTTCACATTGCCTTATGAGGAAAGTGGCTGTCCCAGCTCCCAAGGCTCCTTGTGGATGAACAGCTTGTGGAATTGGAACATCTAAAATAGGCACAATGTCTTGCCTGTAATTTATATATTTTCCTGACAGTGTTAAATCCCTGCTCATGGCAAAGGCACACTAATGTAATCAGGAGTCTCATTTGTTTGCTCCGTTACCTGAAAAACTGAGCAAAGATCATTCTAACGTGCACTTAACATGGGAGTGCCTTTTAGCACTGATCAGACGCTACGGCTGCTCCAGAATGTTGCACTGGAAATGCTAATAAGGACCCCATGCATGAAGCAATGATTTCACTAGTGGGTAAGTAGTTTCCAGACCCAGCCAAAATGCAGCTATTGATCTCCAAAGTCTTAAACAATCTGGGATCAGGCAACCTGAAATACAACCTATTCAAAAAGTTATCTGTCTGAAACATCATCGAAAGGTTCTGTTCCAAGCTCTCTTGCCTTCAGAGCTCAGTTGAGTCACCGGGACAAAGTCACCTCCATGGTGCCCTGCTCAGGAGATGATGTTGCCAGGAAAGCTTGGGGGACTTTTTGCTTCCTTTTAGAGAAAGTTTTTTTAAGGCCTTTAAAGATGATGGCGAGGGTGGTTAGTGGTTGCTTGCACTATGCTAGGATATCACCATCTATAAAGTTGCAATATTTATACTATTTTGTTGCTTAGTTTTTAAAAAATGCAGTATTTTGCAGTGTAAAGATTTAATTTTAGCCTTCCTGGATATCTGGTAATCAGGCAGAAAGACAGCATATAAATGATTTTTAAATAAATAGATCTACAAATATATGCAGGGGAAACTGGGTGTTTTTAAGTGCCAAAGCACCCTCTAGTGTTAAGCTAAAGAAATGGCATGGAAAAGCTGGCAAGGGCACAAGAACCAGGGCTAGCCAGAAGCAAGACTCGCGCTCTTCCTCCCACAGCCGCCTCTGAGAGCAGCGGTCCTATTCACAGTCGTCATGACTAGCAGTAGCCACGGCCAGTGCTGCCTCCACGGATGTGCAGCAGTGTCCTGCTTTTTGGGACGCAGCTGATTTTGCTTCTTTGGACGTCCTGGGAAGGCCACTGTCAAATTGCTCGCCCCTCTCTCTCTAGGCGTATCTTGGCAGTTCTTATAACAACATGCAAATGCTCGCTGCTGTAACTCGAAGGACTTGAGAATGTGTAACTGTAAATAAAACCTGGTACATAAGAAAAGCCATGCTGGATCACCACCACGGGCCCATCCAGTCCATACAGTGACAAACCAGCTGCATCCCTCAGGACAGGTACAAGACCTCGGCCCAAGTCCCTCCGCGAACAGCGCAGGTAAGCAAGCGCACTCTGCTAAAGGAGGCAGCAGCCAGCCAGCAAGGCTGGTGCTTCCTGGATTCCTCGGAAAGCAGTCTGTTAGGATCGTGTGCTCTGGCAGCCGCTGATTGTACACAACTGCAAAGTCTTGTAAGGACACGAACAGATTCACAGTGAACTCTGGATGACGGGCGTAAAAAACAGTTGCTAAGATGAACTGGATGGTATCCAAACAGGAAATGCTGAAATAAAGCTTAGCCCTAGAAAAAAGGCTGTATTTGAGCAATAAACTGGTGTCAGACAATGTTTTCCAGGATAAATGTTCACTGAGTAGCTTCTGTTGATCAATTAAAGAACAAGTATTGTTCAAGTTACACTCCTTAAAAAGGGTGATGTATGCCAATCTAGAAAGTAGTAGTTTTGGATTCATAAGTAAATTGTAAGGAGTATTGACCTCAAGAATCAATCTTTTCTATCCTAAAGGTGCATGTATAAGGGTTTTGTGTTTGTTTTGTTATGCTCCACTTTCCAGGAATATTTAATAAGATTCAGCCACTATCCTATGCACAATCTTATGCATATTTACACACAGACATGCACACAGTCTGACATGGTTGCTTGAGCAAGCTAGACGCCGTAAGTCTTTTCCTTTGGTCTAAACACATATAGGATAGTGCCTTAATACTGTGAACCCCAATGTATGGCGAAGATTATTTATCTGGTAATTTCTACACAAAGAAGCCTAACTATGTGCTGGTTTTGACACCGCAAAGCTTCTTTTATCAGAAGCTCACCTGGCCTGCCTATTTTTCAGCTGAACAGCCTACTCAGAATAGATTTGGAAAGTCAGTACTAAGAACAAGACTTTTTTAAGCTCTTAGAACTAAAATCTAAGAAGCAAAAATATTTAGCAAATTCTAGTTCCTCTTAAGATCTAAGGATCTTTAGCAAAGCTTTGTTTAAAACCAACATGTTTGTTATTTTATGCACATTACATTTTGATGTGATGTAACAAATCTATTTCTAATAAAACAAAATATTTTATAATAAAAATTAAAACTAAATCCACATTGAACCAAGTTTGGTTTATGCTTTATTTGAAGCCTGCCAATCTGATATAGTTAACTGGCAGCCAAAGGGCTCCTAAATACTAAAAAGACAGTCCAAAAACACTTAGCAAAGACTCAGTCCACAACAGTGATCATCAATATACGTTGTGGTAGCTAACGCTACACTTGAGCTACAGAATGTGTCAAGAAGTACTTCCTTTTGTCTATCCTGAATCTCCCATCCTTTAAATTCACTGCATGACCCCATATTCTAACACAATGAAGGGGGAAAAGGTGGGCTTCTGAGGTGAGTAGAAGAGGCAATAGTTAGCAGGCCCAGCTGGCTGAAGCTCAGTGCTAACGCGCCTCCTTGGTCCAGGGCAGGTGCCAGCTTCAGTCCCTGGCAGCACCTCCAGGCAGAGTTCAGGAAGCATCTGACCTGAAACCCTGGAGCCCTTTGCTGCCAAGTTGGTGTTGACAATACAGGGCTGGACACACTCAGTGGAGCCGGCATCCCATGCTACTTTTCTCCTGACTTACCAGTGACCGTGCAGTGTGAGGACTGCAGCCAGCGAGTAGTCCATGGCTGGTCCGGGGTACAGGTAAGCAGCGGGCAAGAGCCCGAGGAGGAGGACACTGACTGCTCGCTCCGCTGTCCAATGCAGAGATGCAGCGTTGGAGCCAGCTACGGAAAGGAGAACGTTTGTTAGAACCTAGGTTGGCTTCTGCACCATAATCTCCACTATGGGAAATACGGAGCCTGATCAGTTATATTGACCCACAATTCATGTGTACCTATTATCATGAACCAATATGCCACATCCGGTCTAATGGAGGAATGCAATCAGATATCGGAATGTCCTACTCAGTAGAAGCATTGCTGCTTTAGCTTCCATATCAAAAATTTCAGGGGATCTCTGTTTTGTCATAGTCAACAAATTAAACATTGCTACTTAAACACACAGACATGGGTTTTTAACTTGCCTTTATAGAGGCACAGGTATAAGGGACACATCCAGATTTATACTGTGACATTGATATTTACGCTCAAAAAAATCAATCTGGTGCTAGAGAACTGGGAATCAACTTCACTTTTAACCGCCTGAGGTTTGTAAACGTATGAAATACTGAGGCATGACAGAAGGCTCTCTGCCCCTCCAAAGGGCTTCCCAAAATACCACACCATGAGCTACACCCAGGGTCAAATTCACCAAGTGAAACCTCTAGCTAACAGAAGGGTATTTAAGCGAGGTGACTCGCTGCCCCAGGGCTTGGGCTATGCAAATGGGTGGGAAGAGAGAATACAGGACATTTTGCACCAGAAAAGCAGCCAGATACCTCTAGGACTCCCGAAAGAAACAGGGAATTAACCCACTGGCCTCCAACACCAGCAACCTAGGGAGACACAGAGCTACCACCTCAGATTTATTTCCTTACACGATTATATACTGCTCACACCTAAACAGTTGTGTTGAGTGGGGTGAATAGACAGAGGCAATTCTAATCTTCTAGCCCTTTGGGGATAATATAGAAATCATCCATGTATCACCTCTGTGCAGAAGTGTCCAAGAGCACCGGGAGGGTAACAGAAGCCTCCTCTTCCCTCACCCACCTTCACCAAATTAAAAGCCCAAATTATTCACATGAATTAATTTATGCAATTTGTGTTATCATTTGCATGCATTATTCTGAACCCAAAAGCGTCTGTTTGCATACCTTGCGCACTTGTTTTGGAGCTGGAGCAAGTTGGTGCCAGAAATGAACGTACAGGGAAGAGCGGGTGTCTTGGCAGAGGAACGTGACTGGAGCTCAGAAAGGAGGGGCAGGCAGCCTTGGGCAGGGGAGTACACAAACTTGGCCCCCTGAACATCAAAGTGATTGCACACATGGCCTGCATGTGCCCATACACATCTCCACAGCCATGAGGGCTAGAAACTTGCTTTTTAAAAAAAAATGAAATGAAACGACAAAACCAATTTTTCAATCTTTTGCCTAAGTCAGATCACCAGCTTTGGGCTAGAATTCTGCATACATCCAAATACAGAAAATTCGCAGCTCGGAGGATGCAACGAAGAGTGGGGAGGGGGATATACCACAACTAAAATATACAGAGCTCAAAAAGAAAGGAACACTACATACATACACTACAAAAGATAACACCTTAGCCCAAGACAGTGGATGCAAATTAACTGAATGTACAGTAGGACTATTTTGATTAAGACACGTATCACATAGTGGATGTGATTTAAATGGGAAACCTAAAATCATTTCTAGAAAGCCTTTACTTAACACAACTTAGTCAAATCGCCAAGCGGAACACTGCATCAGACTCCACAGAAGGAGCAAAGCAAACCCATGAGCCTAAGAAGCCCATTAAACTTTGTGAACAAGGCTAACGTAAAAAACCAAGGTCCTTGTGTAGCACCCATTTCTTTCATCACAACTGGAAGCCAAAAGTCCACCTCTATGTCCCACCCCAGACAGGCTAGAAACATCAAGGTTCGCCGCAGCCAAAATCTTAGGGGGGCACAGCTGAGGACTGAACGTACAACCGGAGGGATTCAATTCCATGCCCTACGTTTGTCCACCGCACCATTTGAGTTCAGAATAAAGGGATGCAAATTAAGCAAAGTATGCATGCTGATCTTTGTGCACGTCATTTGTAATGCAACAAAATACACACACCTTGGTTACACGTTGGTTTTAGAATTGTCAAGATTTGTTGGTGACAACTGCAAAGCAAGACCAAGGAAAGGACAGAAATGGGCAGGGTTTGTTGGAGGGAACAACAATGGGTAAGAGAATGCTGAGAAGAGGAACGCGCATCATTCCCATTAAGCTGTTCTCAATTTCTGGCTTTTTTGGTGCCCCCCTCGCATTGCCAGGCTGCCCCCTGCAAGCACAAGGTCCACAAGCAGGGCTACGACTTAGGAACAGAAGAATGCACTTTGCTCTCACTAGGTCCCAGGCTTCTCCTAGCCAAGGTGAAAACAATCATTGCAATGCTAGTAGCAAATACATGGCAGAGACAAATGAAACAAAGCAAACCAAACCAAACCAGCAGGAACCTGAGGACTTACCTAAACTCCTCGGGGATGTATGAAATTTGCGTGCCAAAGGACGGTGTTTTTCCGTGGTAGCAAAAGCAACTGCCGGCCTTGCCAGAAGAACCTTGCTCAGGAGAACTGTGGGTAGAACAGAGGCATTTTACACAAGGAAGATGGATGCTAACTCAGTACTCTGTATGAATTAAAAAGTGCCAACAGACACGTCACAAAGGGAAAGGACTTTGGAAAATAGGCTGTTAATAAGTAAGACACACTCTATAAACATTAACACAGTAGAGATGCCAGCTTGCCCTGCCATTGAACGAGAGAAGCTTCTCCTACAAACTTCAGGCACTGAGAGGCATCAAGATATCAAGGAGATATCTCATCAAGAAGTACTTTCTAAGGACCCCTTGACATAGCGGAGAGAGGTCCCAGGACTTCTACATTCAAGCAACCAGCATGCATGATTGAAACAGCCCAGGTGTTACTGTGGATGCGGTGAAGGACAACAGGATTTAACTAGACCACCTCCACTCCACACAATTTTGCAGGAATTATGGGAGTATTCCAGAACCATAGGCCATTACTTTTGTTCAGAGACATATGGTTGGTGTGCATAAGCATTTCTGTGAGAGAAAGAAAATGAATAATAGGCCTGTACACATCCCTTGGAAACATGCTTATTTCCATGCACTGCAGTATACTAAACTGCTCTCCTTTCAATTGCACAACCACTTCAATTATGGTAAATTGCAGGACAGTGGCATATCTCAGGGTGACAGAGAATCCGATAGGCTATGCATGTTTCACCAAGGCTGCAAGGATTCTCAACCTGCTAAATGTTCTGTTCTTTGAGGCGGTCATGTTCATAAGCTGATGGATGTAATTAGAAGTGAATTTTCAAAAAGGTTAGGTGGTTTTAAACTGGGCTGTTAAGTGCCATGCTCTCACATCTCTGGGAAAGAGCAAGCTTTACCCATCGTTCAAAGACATACCAAATGAAAATATGTTTTACAAATAGCAGAGGGAGGTACACAGAGAAAGGGCAACCAGCTTTTTTTCAAACCAACTCATTCAGAAAGCAGCAGGACATGCCCTGCCCCTTAACAGCCCAGCCTGCAAAGCTGTACACATGGAGAAATGCAGCCTCAAAAACAACCCATGATGATGGAAGAACCCTACCCTACACGGAGAGAATGTCCCACCTCAAGCCTCCAAAATTATCACCTCCAAAAGAATAAAGCTGTTGCTCCATATGGTAAAGCAAGTGTTTCAAGCAGCAAGGTCTCTCAACTGAACTGAAGCATGGGAGGAAAACCTGGAAGAAAGACATCTGCCTGCCTGCAGGTGATACATCAAGGCTGGGCTATCATTAGGCAAAGTCAGGCAGTTGCCTGGGGAGCTAACTTTGGTAACATGCAAAGACTGCACAGTTAGCTGATTTGCTACTACTGTTTTTGTTGCCAGGAGGAATAAAACCATGAGCTTGTAAATCTTTCCACATGTACCAAAATATATTATCTAGTACAGCTATACCTAACACCTTTCCCTGTCAAGGAGGCTTATATAGATCACTTCCTCCTGAACTACCTTTTCCTCACAATGACAACTACCCGGTGAAATAGGTTGGGCTGAAAGTCTGTGCCTGGCCCAATGGATGAGTGGCGACTAGAGACCCTGACTCCCAAGTCCCAGTCCTGCACTCTTACACACTGGCTCATGAGCACCCTTGGAAATGATGTATTTAACTTTATGCAAATAGAGGAGGCTAGATTTAAGAATCATGGTGGAGGAAAGAGAAACAAACTCACCACCCCTCATGGCATAGTAAGTAAGGACACCTCTTAGCAGCTTCCACCCTCAATTGGGCTGGGGGCAGAAGGCTGCCACATAAGCAAAACCACCAAAGACGGAGGGGGGGGAGGGGGGAGTCACCAAAGACTACTCAAAGGAAGGAGCTGAGCACACACTGGGCATGCAAAAGGTCCCGGGTTCAATTGCTGCCAGCATCTCCAGGGTAAGGCGGGGAAGCCTCGTATCCACTTGCAATCCAAGAGATGCGGCGGGAAGACGCGCAAGTGGGGAAGGCCGCTGCAGGCCGACCAGGAGCAGGTGGGCCAGGGACCAAGCGCCGGCCCAAGGCCGGGTTTTCGAAGAGCCCGCGCTCAGAAACGCCGCGCCGCACGAGGCGAAGACACGGGGAGCAAGAGGGGGCGGCTCCGGGTTGCCACACTCGCGCCCTCCCGGGAACATCCGCGCACGGGGAAGGGGAAGGGGAAGGGGAAGGGGCGGAGGAAGCACGGGGCTGCCGGCCGGAGAGGCAGGAGGCCGGGGCAGCCAGCGCCTCCTCCGGGCTCGGGCCGGGGCCGGGGCCGGGGCCGGGGCCGGGGCCGAGCCCCGCCGCCGCCCGGCAAGCGCGCCCCAGGGCCGTCCCGCCCGTCTCACCGGCGCGCCCACCTCGGGGCCGGCCCAGCCCCGCCCGCAGCAGCAGCAGCGCCGCCGCCATGTTGCCGCGTCTCCCCTCCGTCTGCCCCTGACCCTCAAGGGCGCGAGGGCGACCCGGAAGCGGAAGCGCGCGGCGCGCCACGTGCCGGCGGCGCTTCCGGCCCGCGCGCGAGAGGACGCCTCGGCCCTGCCCTGCCCTCCGGCGCGCCGACATGGAGGAGCTGCAGCGGGAGGCCGACGCGGCGGAGCTGCAGCGTCTGGTGGCGGCCGAGGAGCAGCGCGCCCGCCTCACGGCCCAGGTACCGGCGGCGGCGCCTCCGCGGGGCCAGCCAGGGCCGCCCCAGGCCGGCTTCCCTGCCGCTCCGCCCGGGCGGAGGCTCGGAGCCTGCCTGCCTGCCTTGGGAGGCCACCCTGGCATGCCCCGTGGAGCCCCTCGCCGCCCGTGCTTTGGGAGGCGACCCTGGCATGGACGCCCCCCCCCCGCCCCAGATTTGGCGGTGGGAGCATCCGAGCCGTGCGAAAGGGCCCCGTTGCCCACCATCCTGTTGCCACAACGGCCCGCCGACTGCCCGTGGGAAGCCCACCGGTGGGGCGGTGGGAACGCCATGGCAGCCTTGTTTCCCAGCACTGAGGAGTTTCCCGCCGCCACTACTGGAAATAAGGAGCCATTGATAGCCTTTATACGTGGTCTGGCCTTGTACCATTTTTCTCCCTGCCCCCCAGCCCACTATCTGAGGGGCCTGCCCTGTGGTATGCCCTTCTTTAAGGCTGCTCTCAAACTCAAATTGTTCTCTCCATTGACCTACTTAAGGGATCTCCAACTATTAGCCTACCCAACATTAGTGATGGCCAAGACCTGTTCCTGATTACAGTTGATTGTATCTTTTCCAGGTTCACAATTTCATGGAAGTCTGCTGGGAAAAATGTGTCAACAAACCAGGCTCTAAGCTGGACTCCAAGACGGAAACCTGTCTGACCAACTGTGTCAATTGCTTCATAGATACAACACTGACGATCACCAATCGCTTTGCACAGATAGTTCAGAAAGGCAAGCACTGATGGTGGAACAGAGGCCTACTTCGGTTATGGACTTGGCAGTAACCCATATTCTTTGGATTTGTTCCTGGTCAGAATCCTACCTCAGTGTAGAAATGGCTAACCAGTCACTTAGGCAAGTCTAACTGCTCTTTCCTGTGTGGTATTGAACAGGGCCATGTAAAATTATCTCTTGCCTACATGCAAGCTAATAAAGAGTTTAGAAATTCTGGGTGTTTTGCATTCTTCCTGTAAGTCACTTGCTTTTTAAATTCAAAGTAAAAAACTATTTGTTTTCAGGAAATTATTGCAAACTGCTGTTTACTTGAAGAGTTTGCGAACTTGCTACTGAAATATCCCTTGATTTCTAAGTTTAGAAATTAAACATGCTGCCCGTGTAGTCCCTTCTTTGGGTAAAGAACCAAAAGCTAAATCCATTCAGGTGTGGCATTCCCATAGGCTGCAATTCTGTACCCTCTTACCTAGGAGTAAGCCTCAGTGAAAGCAGTGGGATTTATTTCTCAATAACCACATATAGGATTGGGCTGCAAGTCTGTTTTAAAGTGACAATCCGGCACTGAAACCCATTTCTTTCTTCATCAATACCAATGCACCTACTTGGCACATTTTTTTCTCCTGCAAGCTACACATTCTGGCCTAATTGCGTAGGCATTTGGAGAGTACTGGGGAAAAGCAGAACCATTGCCAACCGTATAACCTCCATTTTCACTCATCACTTTCTAGTTCTTCAACAGATTAAGAGCCCACAACACCCAGCCTGCAAATTCAAATGCAAGCCACGGAATGGGGCAAAGAAAAGTACCCTGGGCTCCACCCATGCTACAAATAAATTTGCCTGGAACATAACCCTGAGTGCCTCCCGCTACACCAAGTAATCTCTGCATATGGTTTCCTAATGCTGCACCATGCTCACCGCATTGATGGCTGAAATCAACAGTTTATTGTTGTAAACATACAACATACTCTCTGAACAGACTCATGCCAGTATTTTACACATATAAAAAATAGTTCCATTTTGTAAAAAGTACTTCTGTCGCTTTGCTTTGTATATCAACATATTAGAATTACTTTCAAAAATAAACTGTATATGCTGGTACCACAACACAGAACAGAAAAACCTGGCATTCTAATCTCTGGAACGTGTTCCATAGGCATGGGATGCCAGACATTGGTTTCTGTGGGCCAAGAGGGAAAAAAGTGGTCAAAAGGCTGATAAAAGCAAAGCTGCAGGAAATTATTGCGCTAAAGAATATGGTGTGGAACCATTAATAGGAAACAACCGATGAGCCAGGAATTGGGAGTGGGGGCAGGCCTGAGCCTCTGTTCTAACCAGCCCATTATCCTGAGTTAGTGCCTGGCGCTTCCTCTTCTGTAAAGGAAGCATGGACATTGTCTATTTGGCAAACACAGCAGTTTTACAGCTGATTAATGGTCAGTTTCCTCCAAGGAAGTTGGAATTTCAATTTGTTGAGGATGCTAAGAACCCAGTGTTGGAGCACCAAGCCCTGAGGAAGACTGTTAAACCACACTAGATCCATGGAAGGAATATACCTCTGAGAATTAAAAAGCAAGGAATTGGGGTAGTGGAGGTTATGACTGAGTGTATGATGGAAGGGCTACCTTCACAGCCCTTGGGCTGTGGTGAGCTAAGTCAGCCTTCTGAACAAATCCACCTCTCCTGCTACCTCCAGACACAAAGCCAACATGGTCAGTTGGGAGCTTGGAATAATTTTACATGAAAGCCAACCCATCCCTGATGGGTTACACTCTGTAGGTACAAGTCTATGTCCTTTAAATTTCCCAGCAAAGCATCTCGAGAGAGCGAGGTCCTGGCCGCTTCTGTGCTGTTCACTGAGAACTACTGCTCCATCATTCCACCTGCTGTCACTCGCTTCCTAACATTTGCTTGGCAATAGACACCCTTAATTGAATGGCAAAAACTAGGGAAGGAGCACCTTAAATGTTCATTACTCCCCAGCAAAATGACAGCCGTTACTTACGGGATGTACTTTTGCAGGGCTGGCTCAGCTCTGAGCTCCCTCTGTCCCAAGAGGACAAGCAGAGACAGTTTACGCTGAAGCTCACAATGACAACTGTGTGATCGTTCTACATTGCAGTAGGTCTTACGTCAACCTAGGTAGGCCACACACTCTGTGCTGCTCTCTCCTTGCTTGATCCGTGTTTCTGCTGCCATCCCGTGTCCACAAACTCCTGCTTTACCACTCAAGCGATAATGGTGTGCAGCACATGGAAGTCGGCAGCCTGGGCAGCGTCTAACCTTTTCCCTTCATTGTTTATTGCAAGAAAAATGTATGCACTGGCCATTAAAAATAGTCAGGTTTTTAAAAAAGTGGACCTGGTGTCACCAAGGTCCCTTCCGTGCTGGCTCTAAGACTAGCACTTCTTGATGTAAGAGTCGAGATTGTTACAGTGATCCAGCCAGAGTCGAGTGGACAAACAGCCCCTCTGACTGAGAACTCTCGATGTTCACTGAGTTTCTAATCATGGGAGGGAAAGATGTCCCTTGCAAGCTACCAAGGTTTGCAGGGCCCATTTGTAAGAGCGCTCTCACAGCCACTTCAGGCACCTGTTCGTCCCAAGGGGGCAGCAGCTGGAGGTAAGATCTGTTCTTGCCGAAGATAAGCCAAAGCACAAACAGAACCAGTGGGTCCCTTTTTGCTAGTCCTCATCAGAACTATCCTCTGAATTCTCATCAGCCGCCACTTTCCAGTTCTTCCTCTTGCTGCGCTTCTCCTGTACCCTCTCACTGCATCTCTCTGAGGCAGGAACACGGTGTTTCCTTCTCTTCTTCTTCGGCTGCCTTTCCTGCTTCTCCTCCGGATCACTGTCCTCAGAGCTGCTGGAGACACCGGTGCTGGCCTTGCTGGAGTGACTGTCTCGCCCTGAGGAAGAGACTGGGGTCCTTGCTGCCGTCTTCTTGGCCTTTTTATGACGTTTCCGCTTCCTCCTGCCAGTAACTCCCTCTGAGCATTCAGACTCCTGGGAGGACTCCGCTGTTGTGCTTTGCTGCTCCCGTTTCTTCTTCTTCCGCTTCTTGTGAGATTTCTTTTTCCGCTTCTTCTTGTGTGACTTTTTGGCTTTTTTCCTTTTGGACAGCTCAAGAGAAGCCTGCTTGGCAGGACAAGATTTTCTTTTTCCATTCACAGAGTTTTGTTCCTCTTGCTGGTCACTGTAAAAGAATTGTGAGGATTAAAGTTCGGGGCATATTATCGAGCATCTCAATCAGACATCCTCAGTGGCCATGGGATGGCTGGAAATAATGGGACCTGTAGTCCAACTTGTCTAGGTTGGGGAAGGCTGTTCTAAATACTTGGTGGCATATTCTTCAGACTCCCAACAGCTAAACTAGTGTCACTAAGAAGAGCTGCAAATACTTGAGCACAACTCATTTCTTTGGTAGGACTCAGCTTTAAACTGCCCTGGACAATAGGTCAAATGTGTGGTGACCTGCCCAGTCCTTGCATCCTGGGTTAGCCAGGCGGCTCAATAAAGGGACTCCATGCTTTGCATGCCAAAGGTCTCCAGTTCAGTCCCTGACATCTTGGCAGGCGGAAGAGGATAGTGCTGGGACATGGAACATTAATCGGTCCTACAGGAATAAGGAACCGTTTTCAGCATGAGGGACATGCTGATTTCTACACTACACAACCCTCAGGGGGCATACACCAGAGGTGACCACAGCCAGAGCCAAAAGCGAGCATGGCCAAAGTAGTCTTTAGCCCTGACTCCTACCTTGCCACCTCTCCCCTTGTCCCCCTGCCTCAAACCACACACTGCTACTTCTCTGTGTGTGGAGAAAAGGGCTGCCTCTTTGTTGCTGCAGTGAGAGGAATGCAGGAAACCAGCAATGGAAGAAAATACCAGTGTCTGTCTGTGTTGCCAGGGCACTGGAAAAGCGACATGCAAGAGGGACGGCCTGGTGGGGAAGGTGGTCAGTCAGATTGGCAGGGCTGGAAGGTCTCCGCCTTGGGCAAACTGCGCTAGACAGAGCACTGGTGTGAACTGGTATAAGGAAATATCATATCTGATAGCCCTGCGCCCATCCCAGAGGAACTGAGGACTGGGGAGATGTGCCAGTCTAAGACTGAATGCTAAGCTGCATAGCAGCATTACATCTAAAAAAGTTTATTTTTTTATGAAGTTGGGGGGTTCTTTTGGAAATTTGTTTTACCTGTCTGTATCAAATTCTTCCGGATATAACTCTTTGTATCCACTGTGACCCCACCTGCAAGAAAACACCAAAACCATGTAAGACAGCCAGAAGCATGCAAGCGAAGTGAATACAGAGATGAACCACACTGCAAAGCTACAAGATGCAACCTTGCTGGACTGTTCCAGCCCAGGCTGCAGGTGGCGGCAGGGAGGACCGCGCTCTGGCATCACCTTTGCAAGAAAGCTGCAAGAGTGAAATGCTTGGTAGGACCAGGAAAGACTCTCTGAAACCCCACGGTGCTGCCAAATCTCAGCTGGTCAGTCCTGAAGTCCTGCTTAGTAAGACAGCTTTTGATGTTCCCAGGATGCTCATGCGCCTCCCTTGCAATCCTTGCCTCCCAACTCAGCTTTCTCAAAATTGCCATTTAGACCATAAACTCCCCAGGGCAGATTCCTATCTAATTGCTCTCAATAAATCATCCTTCTCCTCACTGATAGCATTCCATTATTACCAATAAAGAATAATATTTGAAACCTGTCCGGCATGTTAGCTTCACATTCATAGAGCTTCTTGTTCCAATATCGGGCATGCCGAAGGTCATCTTCCATCGTTACAGACACAGGAGCCAAGTTCCTTGCCTTCCAGTTTGCTTGCTGGCTCTCTTCATCAAACCCATCACTACGCATTCGGCTGCTGCAGGGACCGAGAGAGGAGTCTTTTTGACATCTCTAAGGCAAAAGCTATCTCCTGAGCAAGGGTGGGCTACACGGGACTCTCCAAATGTTCTGGCCAACACCTTCTGTCATCCTTCACCATTGCCAAAGCTAGCCAGAACTGATGGGGATTGAAGGCCAGAATATTTAGAGCGCTGTAGAAGGAATTCACAGGTGAGGCCGGAGACAATGTCTTGCCAATGCTAAGCTGAATTTCAACACAGCTCTTGCCCACCCAAAGACCCATGTGTGGATCTGCTGATTTCTTAGTCTAGTTGCCCTGCTCACATGCAGTTTACATCTGCTAGGATAAATAAGAGCTAATCCACTTGTGCATCTTTCCCTGAAACAGAAGAGAAAATGTGCACATCCCAAACTTCTCCCTGATGAAATGGCAATAAAGGGTGAGATTTGGTATTCTTTCCTAAGACAGGATGGTCACCCTCTGGCCCAGGAATAGCTGCAGTTTCTGTTTAGGAGAAGACCTGACCCTCCCTTCTCCGTACTTCTGCCAGGGTCAGGCTGCCATGTCACAGCATGGGGGACCAGCTATTGGTAAGGAACAGGGCTACTGAATAGCCAAAGGACCAGCAGCTAAGCACCTTCCAAGCTCAGATGCCCAGCTAAGCATCTTCCAAGCCTTAAATGTTGACTGAAACAGGCATAGACACCTGAGTAATACAAGGTAGCTCCTACATCAGCAGTGAAAGGCAAGGTACTAATAGATGTCTCTTGCTAAAGAAAAAGCAAGAACATTTCCCGGCATATTGAAGTCCCACCTGGAACTATTAGGAAACACTCTCTTTTGCTTGCCCCAATAGACATCTTCACTCTGCTTTTCCATCTCCCGTATTTTCCACATTTCTGACTCCTCTTGAATCTGAGATACATAAAGGAATACATTAAAGAAAGCACCCGACGAAATGACATTTCTCCAGGAATGACACGCAGCATATCCCAATTTAATGGCCCAGTCCAGACAATAACACAGACTTTTCTGTACCTTGTTATGTGCATCTGTGTGACGAATGACATTTCGCAGTAGAACTTTCCCCAAAGGGACACGAGACATCCTTTACCTGAGGCTTACAACAAACGGCAAACAAAGCTCCCTAAGAGAAGTCAAAGACAATTATGTAAAATATTCTATAGCAGAAAAATATCTACTGGAAGCACAAACTATGCAAAGTCATTTAACAGCTGTTCAGAAAGGAAACCCACTACATAAATTGCTTACAAACAATTATATTCTTTTCTTTAAAAAGGTCATTAGTTCTGTAGAGATGCAAATGCTCAGGCCATTCAGAACCTGTCCTGCATTTACATGGGAAGGAAAGTATGAGCAAGCTAGCACTGTTCCTATTCAGAGAAACCCCTACATTATAAACTTGACAACTTAAAAATCACGGGGTGGAAGACTACATATTTATAAAGTTAGGTTGCATATTTGTGTATATAGGTAGCATTTTTTATATGGAAATGCACAACAAGTTGCTGCAGAGTTGGTTCTCTGAATTGATCAGTTGCTGCCCATTTAGTTTCTGTCACTTGATCCTATCTTTAGTGCTCTCCGGTTCCTCCAAAGACAACTGTTCTTGCACATTAACCCCCCATTAGGACTCTGGATTAAAGGAGGAACCAAGCTGGAAGAGAAGTCCTGCCTCAAAGTCTCCTTGGCCGCCAGAAATTTCAGCTCCTTTCCAGCTAGTCCGCTACCCTTTAAGGATGTCGCTGCCCTACCCACTTCTCCTATTCTCGCTGCGATCCCGAGTGCCCCGTCCCACTCCGAAAGGCAGCGCCGTTCCCCGTGGCAAAGCCCATCCCGAGGCCGAGCCGCCCCGGCCAGGCGGGCACGACCTTCCCCGCGCGAGGGGGATGCGGGCCGCTCGCCCGGGGGCCTCGCGGAGCTCGCCCGGGGGCCGGCTTGGCCGTGCGGGCCGCGTCGCCAGCCCTCCCCGCCCGGCCTACCTCGCAGGGCTCTTGTGAGGGCAGGGCGGGCCGCGGGGGAAGCGGGCGGGCCACGTCCCCGAATTGCTCGCCGAGGCAGGCGGGACCTTTCGGCGCACCCCGCGCTCACCGGCGAGCGGCGCCTCGCCCCCGGGCGCGCTGCACGGCCCCGTCACGCGTTCACACGCGCCTCCTCCGGCACCCGGCTGCGCAGCCTCCCCCGGGAGGCGGCCCACCTCGCAAGGGCGGCGGCGGCGCGGCGGCGGCGCCACGGAAGAGACCCGCGAGGCCCGGAACCCGCGAGCGCGGGCGAGCGCGCCGGGGGAGCTGGGGTGCCGCGCTTCCGCTTCCGGCGGAGCGCGCTTCCGGCCGTTGCCCGGGAAACGGCTTGGGCGCCGCGCGGGCTGCGGGGGGCGCGCGCCTTATTCCCGGTCGCTGCAGCCTCGTCCGCCCGAAGCCCCCCGGGAGGCTCGCAGCGGCCGGGTGCCGACACAGCCAGAGCCAGAAGCGCGCCGTCAGAGGCAGCCCGAGCACGTAAATGGTCGCGGGTAAAAAGCAGAGCCTGGGTGAGAGCGGGGAGGAACTGGGAGCCCGGGCAGGGCCCGGAGGCGGCGGGGGGCCTCCAAGCGGGGCCGCAGCGCTCCCGCCGTCTTGCACTGGAGTGCACGCCACCCCCGAGGGGAGAGCGAAGGCAGCCGCTTGGGCGACCGGGGACCTTGCCGCGCTCCTTCGTCTTACGCAGCGTGCGTTTTTTAAAGCGGCGTTGTCGGTGTTTGAGGGAAGCGATGGAGACGCGTCGTGACCCGGAGGGCATGCTGGCCAAGGTGACCCAGCTCTGGACAATGCTGGACGACATGGCCGAGAGCAATCCTGAAAGCTACCGCCAGTTCATGCGGGAGCAGCTGAAGGACGCGAAGCAGTATTATGCACCCCCGGAGCCGTTCCTCTGCCTGGAGGCTCGCATCGTGGTAGGTTGTGCAGCAAGAGAGTGCGCGTCCCCCAGAGCTGTTATCAGCCGTTCCTTCTGGGCGCAAAGCTTTGCTTGAATAGCAGAGTACATTATGCAGATGTGATAGGCATAATCAAGGTGTGTTTTTTGTTTTTTTTGCATTAGACTGACTAGGTATAAGCTGCTGAATTTAATTTCCGAGAGGGATATCTTGTTTATTTACATCAGGAACTGAAGCGTAAGAGATGCACTTTTTGTCTTTTTAGTTATTACAAAAATGCAAGACCACAAATATGCATGAGAGAATGCAAACCAGCTATTTCTGCTGTCATGCAAAGGAAGTCCTTGCCTGTTAATGAAACGAGCTATCCTGCTTTGGTAATTGCTTTGTTGTTGTTGTTTTTCAGGATCCTACTGAAAAATTATTGTTCATTAACATCTGTAGTTGGAGTAAGGTCCCAGCACCCCAGTCACCATCTGAGCCTGTGCCATTAAGTGCAGGAAAAATGGAGGAGGTGTCTGATGAATCAGGTCAGCTTGTTGGAGATGTACCTTGCTGGGTAGCACAGTTGTTCCTTCTGTGTAACATCTACTCCAGGGTATGATAATGAACATTGTTCCCCTACAAAGAGATACTAGGAGGGCTGAAGGTGGCAACAGTATTTACTCTTTCTTCAAATGACTTCTGTCTCAGTGGAGACACCCAGAGGAGCATACACAAATCGACAATTACATAGTCATTACTCTCAGACTTAGAATCTAAAAAGACACAAGACAAAAGGAGGTGTTCTGCAGGTGGGTGGGTTTTCTAACTGCCTTCTGTAATGAACACTCTATGTTGACCAGATTTCGCTGACATAATAGCAAGATAATAAGTCCTCCAACCAAAAGAACAAAAATCAAGTATTATCTTGTTGAGAAATGCAGACTTAAGTTTATGCTTAAAAAACCAAGGGTTTTTTTTTTTACTCACGTTTGGGTATACCCACTGTATCCTGCAACAGGATGTAAAATACTTTATTTGTTCTTCTAGAGGTCTACAGTGTCCTTGATATTGCATACAATCCATCTGTTCTTGAAAGGGGAAAGGATGATCCAGTAGAAAAGGACCAGTTGATACGTCTGTCACTCAAATACATTGAGGAACATTATGACATTACTCTGTCCCACTCCTACAGTAGTGCAAATTTTAAACTGAAAGGAAAGCTTGAAAGGATGAGGCAGAGCTTCAGAAGAGAGAAGGCACCTCTGCTTTCATCCCAGGGAAGCACAAATAAAGGTGAGTAACCCCACGACTCAATACTGAGATTGAAAGGGAGGCTGTGATACCACTCACACTGTTGTCTGGGATGCAGGTTATATCATGTTCAACAGTGACAAAAGCCATCCTAGCTTGAGCATGTCTTAGTACATTCCTCTTTTAATTAACATTAAATAGGTTTAAAAACTTTTAATGGACTGAAATGCCTTCCTTAAAGAAGACATTAATACAACTGTTAAACTGCAGACAGTGAACATCATCTCAAGAAGGGAAGGGGGGAAATCCCTCTTCTAAGATACCTGTTATAACTGATGCATTGCCTTGATTCAGAATGATTGTTTACCGTGGTTTACGGTCATTCCATTTCTGCACTGCAAAGCTCTCTGGGCAGTTGTATTAACACATATACAATTCTAGTAAAATCCTATTCATGTCTTTCTCAAGTAAGCCTCATGGAAATTTGCTGCTAGTGTGTGAAGGGAGGCAGGACAGAACATTGCGAGTTGTTCTGAAATGACCCAATCCACTTGATTATTTTTAACCCCATGTCTGAAAAGTACTATGGAAAGAAGCAACACCTGGCCAGCCAAGGAACCTTATAGCCAAGGAAGAGAGCAGTGAGCTTACTCTGCTGCTGAAGGATGTCGCACCTTCCAAACCGTGCATCATCGAAGAGATTTCCAGTACGGAGGCACCAGAGGAGTTGCGCACACCAGCCTATGCAGTCTCCACAAGGAAGGATGCAAATGGGAACGCTCTACAGATTGAACTGAAAGTTGAATTGCCAGAGGTTCACTGCATCTCCGAGTGTAACTTGAGTGTTTCTAAGGTCAGTCAGTCATGAATTCACAGCCCTTCCCTTCAGATAATTCCATATCCATCTGGCATACTTCACTTGCAGGAACTGCACATAGCTCTTTTAGAATGAACCTTCTATTCCATTTTAGGATGACATCTTGATTGAATGCCCTGACAAATACAGATTGCAGCTGGATCTTCCGCAGCCTGTGAATGAAGAAGCTACAGCAGCAACCTTTTACAAGAGGAAGAGAGTCTTGCATGTCACAATGCCCGTGTGCCGCTCAAAGTGATACGAGCAAAGCTGACCTGAGTTCTATATTTATAATACGCTCAGCACATCTAAAGATTTTGTACTTTGTTGATATTATGTGTGCTGGCTGCTTGCCTGTGTTTTACTTTTCTGTGCCTTGGGATCAGAATCCTAGATGTCCTTTGGACAGGCAGCTGCTGACATAAAATAGAATATGTTCCTAAGTACAGAACTGAAATGCCACACTGACAGAAAGTGTTTCAATACTTTAAATTTTGCTCTTATTGCATGGAGTTTCCACTATTTATGAAAACTCTAAGCAACCATCCAATTGATAAAACTTTATAAAGCATTAATTTCATTTTGGTTTCTTAATTAACTGAAAAATACAGAACAACTCAGTTCTATTGCTTTCAATGATTTATGTATTTAAATTGTGTCCCAACACCACTCTTCTTTAAGCTCAAGGCCTCAACTGCAGATGCAAGAACAGATTTTCCCATGACACCAGACAAGTGCTTGACCAAGGCAGAGACTGATCATTCCCTGCCAACAAGATACTCAGTAGGACAAGAGTCCAGGGATGCTTTGGCTGCAAAGCATCCCTACCTGTCCTCTAGTACCACTGGGTCAGCACCTGACATCCCTCAGCAAAGAAAATGCACCAGTGACAAGGGAAAGCAGTCTAATCACTTTCAAACATTTAACCGGACACAGCTGGCTTTAGCAGCCAGTCTGGAACTGAGTCAGGACATTAAGTGCCACCTGCGCCTTACTAAAATGGCAAACTTTTGAGGCATAACTGCAGCCAAATCAAGAGTACGTTCATTTGGTTTCAGAAAAATATTTAATTTCCACAGTATAGTCTTGAATATTATTTTTAGTGGATTTGGTAGCACAACTTTACAAGAGACAATACTCAATGCACTGCAATGCATACGGTACAGAATCATCTGGGGCGTATTTAAATTGGGTCTCCAGGTCACGTCACTTAGCAATCACATGATCCTTCATTTTAAATTAAAATGTCCTTTGAAAAGCAAATGTGGGAGTGTTTTGCATTAGTGTTTCCTGCTCGTTACTAACACAGTCATAAATGGCCTGGGGCACAATTTTGAACAAAACCATCTCAAGCAATTTCATTTTTTTTTTTTACACTATTTACAGGACTGAAGCAATTCTGCTGCTCCCACAAGGTTAAGGTGGGCAAGACAACAGTTTTGTTACAGATAGGTGGCACCAATCCAGAAAAAGTTAATGGTGCCTAATTTGAAATAAAAAGGACTTTGAATAGATTCTCAATTGGCTATGGATTAGGGCCGGTGGTCACCATTCACCAGTGCCTCTTTCCCAAACAATCCTTGTTTAAATGAAGGTAGACTGAGCTCACATTAATTTCAATGCCAGGACAAGTACTTGTTGGATTGCATTCCTTCTGAACACCCCTCAGAGATTTCTAGGAATCCACCCTGGAAATCAGATAACGAGGCTACACTGTTTTATGTGTTTCAGTTTGTACAGAACTTCAGCAGTTTCCTGAACAATGACTCCTGCTTGGAGTGAAGCTGTATTGACTAAACTAGAGGGAAGCATCCTCTTAAAATGAGTTCTTAATACAAAAAAAGTCATGCTGAAGTCATGAAAAATCATTGAAGAGACATGTTATTTCAAAAGCATTTCAAAAAGAAATGCTGACATACAATTGGTGATCTGACTGAAACTTCCTTTTTGAATTAAAGTGCCTAAAAATTCCTGTGGCTAAAAGTCTGAATAACTGAATTAAGAAAATATGTTGGAATGTGAACTCTTAGGAAGTTTGTTCCATTCTATCCCTCACAAGGACTTGCTAATCTAGAGGACAGGAGAACAGAATACACAAACAGGTTCACCTTCTTTGCTGGACTGGAGATTTCGGCCACCAGATAGTCAACTCCCATCTCTATTTTCTTTGCTTTTACAGTCTGGCTGGCTTGTTTTTGACAACACATTCAGGTTGTTGAGTGAAATTATGTTCCCTTAATCAGAAACATGAGCTCTTCATATTTTAAAACACTGGACTATTTAGAGGGAGGAAAGTTTGCACATTCATTCACTGTATAAAATACAGTATAGCTGTACTCAGCTCCAAAAAGCCTCTTGCAAACCATTTAAATCTGTACAATAGGTAATATAAATTACCAGCGACTATATTTTTAAAGATTTTTTTTTAAAATTAAAGAAACATTTGTTTAAGAGTCTAGATATATAAATAGCTTCTTTAGAATTAAGTGATGTGACCTAAGAAAGTCCTTGGGTCCTCAGGAGATTATAGCAACATTGTGGCTGGCTTCTCAAGGAACTTCTTGAACTCTGCAAGCCACTGGGCTCCTACCGCTCCGTCCACAACACGGTGGTCACAGCTGAGCGTAACAGACATCACACTGGCCACATCAAACCTGGGGAAAGAAAACCGTCCCAGTTGCTGAACCCTCTGCAAATCAGTCAGATGAACTAACATTTCATGGAGTCAGAGTTGAAAGGTATCTTGGAGATCCTCTAATCCAGCCTCTTGTGCAATGCCAGTTCTATGGTATCCAATACAAAGGCCATTCAATCTCTATTTTAATTCCTCCAGCAAAGGATTTATTTTTAAAGCAGAATAAAGATGAAATGCATTCAGTGATGCATTAAAGGATTAAAATAGTATTTGTAACGAGGTGTCCATAAGCATGACACGCAGCAGGTGACTATGAAGAACTATGAAGGGCCCCGTGCTTGGTCCTGAAGCATTCACTCCCACTAGGGTAAAGGGGGAAAGAGCTTTGGGTCAGGAGTGCCCCAGGCAGTGCCAGCCGAAAACACCCGTTTCTGGTTGAGGGGGGATGCATGCATGCATGCATGAAACTCCATTATAGCCATTCAACTCATCCACACCAGTCATTCCCAGCCTCGAACCTACCACATTCTTTGGACTGGAGCACCCAGCGTTCCTAACCATTGGCTATGCTGGCTGGGGCTGCTAGGAGCTGAAGTCCAACACATCTGAAGGGCGCAATGACCTGTATTTTCCTGCCTTTCCGAGTCCTACACGGACATCCCAAAGAATGAACTGGGCACCGTTGGCACACGACACAAATGCACTGCCACAGGGTTAGGGCTCTTCTCATTGGGGGAATGTGGAGTTCGCATTGAAACAAACTCAGCAAGTGTGAAGCCTCTGCATGGGTTAATTATATAGGTAAGTATCAACACAAAGCTACAAGCTGATCAGCTGAAGCGACCACTTATTACTGACAGTAATTTCTCCTCCAGCCTGGTGCCTTCTGGATGTGTTTGTCTTTAATGGTCAGGAATCCTGGGAGCTCTGGTCCAAAACCTCTGGAAGGCACCAGGTTGGGGAAGGCTGTCCTAAAGGAGCAACATAAAAAACAAGCCCAGCTGACTTACCCCTTTTCATTCTCTGCTGGAACCAGCCTTTTCTCAGAAGCACCAACTGCCAAAATACAAGCCTGTGGTGGATTGATGATCGCAGAGAAATTCTTAATGCCGTACATTCCTAAATTTGACACTGTAAAAGTTCCTCCCTGTGAGAAAGCATATTCATTAAAGCTGTTGCACAAATGACTGAGCAAGGTGTTCACAGATGAAAAGGAAAAGCATCACTCTGAAAAAAGGTGTTGCACGACAACCGATCATCATCATCATCATCATCATCATGTTTCTATAAAGCCAAAGCGCTCTGGCCAGTTCACAGCATTTTAAGTCATCCACCCAGATTTCAACCAGGCCTGACCCCGCTCAGCTTTCAAGATGAGGCAGGACCAGGCACTTCAGGATCCAGTCTCTGCGAATGCGGAGCACAGCCGCAGCTTCGGGACCCAGTCCTGCTCCAAGTTTCTCACCTGGAATTCATGCGGCTGTAGTTTGCCTTCGCGAGCTTTGGATGCCAGCGTCACGACATCTTTGTTAATGGAAGCCAACCCCTTTATGTGTGCGTTAAATACAATTGGAGTGATGAGCCCTGCCTGAGTACTGACTGCGACACTCACATCAACTACGTGGTTCCTGGAAGAAAGAAGGGGGCGTGTTATTTGCATAAAAAGGCAAGCAAGACTGAAAATAAATTCAGATGTAAACACAAATGGAAAGGCACTTCTTACACCTGTAGAATGAATGCTTTATGCATCAAAAAGCCTCCCATTCCTGACGCCTTTCCCTTTGACTTTATTTTAAACAGTGTCGAACAATAGCCTCAGATGGTCCGTACTCCTCGACTCCCTTTCCACCAAAAACACCAGCACGCACTTAGATTAGGAAGACCTTACTGCCTAATGACTGTGTCCATCCAAGAGGAATTTGCTTCGGGGACCTTCAAACAAGCCAGAGCTGAAGCCTTAATAATGAAATCGTTGACAGAAAGCTTAGTGTTTTGTGGCATCTCCTGCAAATACAGGAAAGAGTATGAAATTAGTGATTTTTCCTTTACAGCCTCCAAGCGCAAGTTACGGACACATCCTGTGATCTTGACTGCACATGCAAAGCAGCAAGAAAACTGAGAAATGGAGTGAATTTTCACACTGCTGGGATCTCCATGGGGAGCAGGCAAAATACATAATTTGCTCAAACACAGAGCTTGTTTCAAAGGAAAAACTCAAGTCTCTAAAACGACACAAAAAGGGCACAGTGCTGTTGCATGCACTTCCCCCAGTCCTCTTCCACACCGTGGGTTACCTGGTTGAGTTCTTTCCGTAGCACCAGTATTTCTCCCATGTCTACATCAACAGAGAGGTAATAGTGAGGTATTGTTTGCTTAGACTGCATCAAACGCTGGGCGATCACCTGTAGGCAAGGACAGCAGCGCAAAGACGTCAACACAGGGCATTCTGCTAAGTGTTAGTCTGAACAACTGGCCTTCGGTGAAGCCTCGCGGAATATAGAAACTCAAAAGCACCGCACAGACGCTGCCCCCTCCCTGAAGCCCAGGCTTCACCCTCATGCTCAGCGGGAGCAAAGCCGAGAGACAGAGCCCTTGGCTCACACGAGCTCCTTGTCAGCATTCCCTGCCTTTGACAGCCTTTGAAGGCTTCTTCTCCGGCCCTTACATTTTAATGATTCCAGGCAAGACTGTGGCCTTTCAGCAGCAGGATCTACCTTACCTTGCGAATATTGCTAACTGGAACATCTGTGAAGACGCCAGTGGGGAGGCCAGGAGCAGCTGCTGGTGGTGATGGAGCCAGGGGAGCTGCCGCTTCTGCCGCTCTGGGCTGCACCTAGAAAAGCATGTTTTGTTACAAGGACTGTGAAGAGGGAGCTCAAGTGCTGTCGGGCCTGGGGGGTGGGGGGGTGTTTCACAGCGTTGCCATTATCATGCTGCAAAAGACCACAGCCCTGAGCCCCTGCTTTGCTCTCTAGGCGGCAGAGCTAGTCCTGCAGCAATGCCAAGTGAGGCCACAAAAAGCAAATTAGAGGGCTGTGGCGGTGAAGACGCACGCTCTGCCTGCCAGCTTGTGCCCATCACACTGTGGCCCATAGGCACTGCTCAGCACATGTCCGTGCGCACCCACAGTGCTCTCAAAAATGCATCAGGCGCACTGGTGAGAAGCCAATCCTTGTGAGGATCCCACAGCGTCTAATGTTTAGGAAGGGAGATGAAAAAATATCTTCACATCATGGTGCTGGTCAAGGACCTCTGAAAGGACGTCCTCCTGGCAAGGGAAGTGAGGCCAGTTCTAGACATCCAGAACAAAAGGCTTCCGAACTCAACACCCCTGGAGCTGTTTGATTACCTGGTGGTGAAGGACAGACAGCTGGAACATCTCCAAATGCATTTTTCACCTGGACACTAAAGCCGGGTCCTAATACGGAGCCCTGGCTGAAAGAGCAGTTGGGAGGCAGCCCTAGAAGTGCTCAGGTTTGTCAAATGGGACGTAACTTCAGTGCAGCTAAGGCAGAAGCCGCATGTTGCAGGCCCACACGGTACTCACTGGGGCAGCCCTAGACGGCACAAACGACTCGATGTCCTTCTTCGTTATCCGTCCCTCTGGCCCTGTACCTGGTGGAGAGACACCAAAGGGGAAACCTTCGTCTAACAGCTGACCAAGCCGACCAGGGGGTGGGGTGCTGACAGCTCACCAGGAGCAGGCACTCACCTTTCACCTGCGCCAGATCGATTCCTTTCTCTGCCGCCAGCTTCTTTGCCAGGGGGCTGGCCATGACTCTCTCCTTGTGCGTGGGGACCCGGGCTGAAGGGGGGGCCGCTGGCTGCGGTGCAGGGGAAGGCGCTGCCGTCTTGAGAGGAAAGGCAGGCACAGCAGTTAGCTGGAGGCTGGCTCACAGATGCATCCAACCCCCCACCCCCAGTGCTCCCGCACCTCGCTCTACGCTGGCGTGGCCTGAGGGGGCCTAATGGGACCAGGGCAAGGAACGCATCCTACGTGGAAGAGGCCAGGAGAGGAGAGGTGGCTGTGTAAACAAGCTTGGCAGGCAGCTGAGAGAGCCGAACAGAAACGCCTTCCCTGTAAACGGACGTGCAGTCCCTTTCCGTGGCGTTATTAGAAAGAAGACACCACATGGGGGGAAATGTCGCTGAAAAGCCCTGCATCTCACAAAGGGGGGCATTTGTAGTTGCAAGGGCCTCCCGCACGGGTCGAGCGAACGTCTCATGAATGAGTCCGCGTTTAGTGTGGATGCCATCGGCTCTCCAGCACCCCCGCCCCTTCACAGACACCCCAAGGCTGTACATACAGGACTGGGAGGCGATGGCAACGGCGCCACCGGGGGCTTGATTTCTGCCACTCCAGCATCTCTGTAGTCTGCGAACGCAGGGATGTCAGATTCCTTTTCCACAATGATGCAGAGTGGCGTTCCCAAGGGCACATCTCTCGTGCCTTCTGGCACCAGGATTTTTGCCAAGTAACCTTCCTCTTGCACTTCAAAGCCTTGAAGGGAAGTAAGGAGGGAGGGAGGGAGATTGTTTTGGAAAACAGAACGAATGACATCCATCTCAGGATGTGCACACACACTTAGAGCGTTCTGCTTCTGCAGCGGCATCTAGCGCTATACGAAAGAAAAAGGTGGCTCTTGTACACTACATGAAACACTAATGGCCAAATATCCCCCAGGGCTTTACTCTCCTGGACTGGAAGATTTCTCACCTATCGTAGCTTTGTCCGTCTCGATTTCTGCCAACAAGTCTCCTTCGCTCAGCTTCTCACCAACCTTCTTCTCCCATCTCTGGACTGTGCCCATCGTCATTGTAGGTGAGAGGGCAGGGAGAAGAATCTAAGGAAGCAGAGGATGCAACAGCTTTCATCAAGACGGCCCTTCAATCCACCAGCAACAACCCCCAAGCAAAGGTGAGGCCAGTGGAAGTGTCTTTGAGATCAGCCTCCTTTACAGGTGTGATCTGAAGACTTAATCACCCCACAGACATAAACCCCAGAGACATAAACCATAAGTTCCTCAGTCAGAGATGAGTGGTGGCCACACCTGAGCCTTCCTCCGTCTCTAGCCAAACCAGCCAAATATCAGTGTGTGTGCCGCCAGCAAGGAACAAAGTCATTCTGAGTCTGCCACTAGTTGTTCCTACTACTCAGCACAGTTAACCTTTTGTCCCGCATTTCCAGAGCCCTTCAGAGCCAGTTAAAACAAAACTCAAGCCTCCTGCTGCAAGACCAAACAAAGTTCGTGGTTTGGACAGATTCTACAGCACCAAAGCAGGAGCACCATATGAAAGCGAAGAGAAACAAACTGCGGGGGATGCGGATACGGAGAGGCACGGGGCGAGGGAGAATAATACATAAAGCCTGTACCATACCTGCATGTGGGAAGGATAGGAGCTGCCTGGAGCCTGAGCTGCTGGTGTGGGGGGAGCTGCTGCTGGAGGAGGAGGAGGAGGAGGAGGAGCTGAGGCTGCTGGGGCAGCTGCTGCAGAATCCAATGTGTAATTCTTAAAGGCATCGACAAGCTCAGGCCTAGGAGAAGGCAGGAAGGAGCCCTGAGCCAGTACAAGAGACAACCTGCCTAAAGGTGCAAGGGAGCCACCTGGGACACCCCACAGCAATGCGCTCATCGGCCTGTGCCCGGAATGCACTCCGGTGCGCTATGGAAATGTGGCCCCTGCCAGAGGGCTTTCAGCCCACGCAAAGTGCACAGCAGCAAGGGCGAAAGCAGAACTTAATTTGAGCCAGGGTTCAGTCCCAAGTCCTGTTTCAGTTCATTGGGTCACAGACATGGAACATATGAGCACCTCTGCTCATGTGCAGAGTGCCTCCTTCAGGCCACAGCATAAGCATCTTCCACACATCTGAGAAGGGTGGGGAAAGGGCTTTTGGGCAGATCCAAACTTGTTTTGGAAATTTTAGCACTGGGAAGCAGGCTAGCCAAAACAAGGCAATACAGGGGCTCCAAGAAAGCTTTTACTGCTGAAGGGGATTTTGGAAGGTTTTAATCTGAAAGGGGAAAAGGATGGCTTGATAGAGAGAAGTTGCAGGCAGCTACACTAGAAAACTGAGTAATTTGGAAAAGGGGAGGCAGGAGGCCAGGAGAAGTGAATGCTATTAAAGCAAACAGCAGCAAGCAAAATAATTCTCACTTGTCCACAGTGATGCATATTATAGCTCCTATGGGAACATCTCGAGTTCCTTCTGGCACCAGGATCTTGGCCAGGTAGCATTCTTCCAGAATCTCAAAACCCACAGTTGCTTTATCCGTCTCCACCTTCATAAATGCACAAACAGTGCCATGTTACAACAACAACAACAACAACAACGAGCTCCACCTCATCAAATGTAAGATTACAGATGTTGATCGTTAGAACAAAAATGAAACAAGAAGTCTTACATGAATCAACTCCCGATTGCCTTCATCCTTAATTGGCCAAGAAAAAACATTAGGGGATAAACGTGGTGGACTTCCCGCCAGACTGTTGCTACCAAGTCTATTCTGTGAGTTTGTTCACAAACCACCGAACCGGCACCAGGACCCTTTTCCCAAGAGCAGCTGATCTGGGACCAAGTCCAGGGCAGGCCTATGCAACCAATTAAGCTGAAAGGCCACTGATCACCCGCTTCTGCCACTTTCAAGTTACCTCTGCAATCAGATCTCCTTCATTGATCTTGTCCCCTTCCTTCTTCTCCCAGCGTGCAATAGTCCCCATCTGCATTGTAGGGGAGAGGGCAGGCAAAGCCACCTAAAAAAAAGCCAGGTTGTTAAGAAGAGCGGCTTCTCGCAGTTGTCGCTGTGATGGGCTCAGCATGATTAATTCCCGAGTTTCACACACACCTTGTCAAAAGACGTCATCTTTGACTTATGTGGAACAGAAAAGTGAAAAAGGCTTTTAAATGTCCACCTACATGGATAACTTGGATGCCCCTGCCAACAAGCCTCGAGTTGAGATACAGTTCCTACAAAGCAGCAAGCACCTACCTGCCAGGGGCGGGGGGGGGGGGGGAGTTCATAGAGTAAACCATGTCCATGGCACTAATCACAGGATACCCTGCAGTAGAGAAAACTAGGCATCCCCAAGTCCTGGACAGTCAAACCCTACACAGCGATGTGGATGTTCCCAGAAAGTATCCATTTAAGGCATGTCTGGGGATCGGGAAGAAAGGGGACCTGACACAGCAATCGTCTGTACCTCCTGAAAGCCAGGGAGTGTGCAAAGAGGCCTATTTCTGTGGGCTGACATTGCTGGCAGGAAGTAGGCTAGCAAAAACAGCTCTATGCTTATTTACAAGACCAGCTTAAGGGATTCTGTCAAAAGGGGAAAAAGTACTGCTAAGCAATGATTACAGGGTTCCAGAAAAACTCTTCCAAGAGTGCCAGGCACAAGGCTCCACAAGAAAGAGGGTCCCATAAGCAGGGTCCGGGATATAGATGATGGAGAAGAAATCTCCTCAACAGATATTACAAGGTGCCTGGGAATGGTCTCGCATATCCTAAAGGGGAAAGTATGCCCTCTTGCCTGGGAGCTGCAGGTCAAGGGTTGTGCTCAGTTGTTTGAAAAAGAGATGCCCCATTTCAAACCTGTCTGGAAAAACCACCTCCTCGCCTGGAAATTTCTCCCCTCTTCATCACCTCACTTGCTACTAACCAAAAAGCATTTCCTTCTCGCCTGGATTTTTTTCATATGAGGAGACTTCTCTAGTTTGGACGGGGGGGGGGGGGGGCAACGCGCACACTTTCATGTGTTACTCATGTGAACTTGGGGTCCAACATGCTGAAGGGGGATGCTGGCAAACTGAGAACCAGTCCCATCCCAGTTGTCATGCATCCTGCACATCTGTTCATCTAATGCTGGGGCTGCCAGGGCAACCCTGTGCTGACAGTTCAGTGGGAGAGCCCTTGCTTTTACAGGCAGGTCACAGGTTCAGGGCCTGGCTTTTCCAGGAAGGGGCAGGGCAGAATTTTGTCCAAATCCTTGGAGAGCCACTGCCAGTCAGTGTTCACAATACCGGGATGGTATTCCTAAGTTCCTTCAATGTGTGGAGTCCATCTTCGAGTAACAGGTGAAAGGGCTGGCCCTCACCTGTTCTTACTCCTCAAGTCCAGAGTGGAAAATGGAAGGTAGGAGAGCAGGGCTCTGGTGAAGAATACCACCTCCCTCCATTCTAAGCAGCAATTATGGGGTAGCTGATGGAGAAATGTATTACATAAAATGTCAATAAAGACAGCTTTCCTGAATATTGAAGTACTCTGTGTGTGTGTGTGTGTGTGTGTGTGTGTGTGCATGCTTCTATTCTCTCAAGCAACATGAGTCTCCTGTAACACAACTCCAAGATGAGAATACTAACCTAGCGGAAACCCTCACTCACTACTGGTCACTGAGGCCATGGCTCCATGGCTACTCCATGGCTGTAGCTTCTCAGTGCCAGTAGCTGCTTGTAAATGTCACTAAGGGGGTTCCACAGGCTTCCCATTGCCGAGTGCTGGGCTACAGAGGCCTGCGGTGGGATCCAGAAGGGCTTGCATGTTCTTAGTCGTAGTCCTATGTTCGGAGCCTATGGAAGTGCAGTGGGGTGGCGGGGAGAGAAACGGCAGCTGTGGCTGCCTCAACC
>JAIXND010000621.1:2651742-2704117 GCA_023646645.1 Varanus salvator macromaculatus
CAGGCGCGGCCCCGCGACGGCGGCCCCCTCAGGCGCGCGCCCTGCTGGGCCACGCGCCGCGCCAGCGCGCGCCACATCCCGCTCGCGCCGCGCCGCCTCAGCCGCGGAGGACCCGGACCCGCCCGCCCGCCTGTCGCCGCCGCTTCTCCGGCCCGTCAGCGCCGAGCGGGGCGACGCGAGCGGTGACCTCCCTCCTCGCTGGAGCGGGCGGCGCCGTACGGCTCGGCGCGCGACACTGCCGCAAAGCGAGCCGCCAAGCGCGGGAGGGGCGGGGCTCCCTCGCCGACCTAAGGCGACCTCGCCCGCCGCGAGCCGGCTGCGCGCGCACCGCATGGCATGGGGCGGCCGTCCGCCGCGGAGGCAGGGAGCGGGGCGGCGGGGCGGTTCTTCGGCTCCCGGCGCTCCGGGGAACTGGACGGATGGATGCAGGACAAAGCTCCGGCGGCTGCTCGCTTGCCGGCCGTGCGCTCCCGCCTTCTCCGAGGCGCATGCCTGCACACACGTTGCTGCGGAGCCTGGGCCTCGCACCCGTCCCGCTGCAGGGTCCTGCGGGCAGCTGCTTTGCCGCCGGGCGCCCGGAGGGCTGGATCGGACGAGCCGTTGGTCCGATCCGGCACGGCTTATGTTCTGACGTTCCGTTATTGTCACGATTGCTAACACCGTCATATACTTGGCGCCGATTTTAAAAAACGTTCTTATAGGACAGGTCGCTTATGTCACTTGTGTCCCGTCCCCCGTCCAGTATCTTATGGTAACTGCTTCAAGGCACAATGCTATGCTTATTTAGAGAAAAAAAGTTTTATTTTTTTCTATCTTAAATGTGGCATGTTAGAGGCCTTATGTTTTTATTCTCTTGTACAGTGATGCGTATTTTTTGTGAACTGCCCAGTGACTTTCAACTGCTGGGCAGCAGAGAAACGAAGCAATTGTTGCTATTAATGATGATCATAATCCTGTGGGGTTTGGCTTTTAGGGGATGGTGAGTATTGTAGGTTTAAGCATGCATTAAATAGTGCTCTAATTTAATGGCATTCAATGCCCGCTGTGTGCATATAGCGGGGCCATTAAACAAGCACCCATGATCAATACAGCTGCATTTTGTGCACACTGGAACATCATCTGGGAGCCCTGTGAAACAATTAAACTTTTATTGACTGCTTGGCATCCTGCAAAGCTGACGGCCTTTTAAAGCAACACCACACACAAAACAGACCTACTGAAAGACTGAACTGTTTTCCGGGGACTGGTCCTTGTGTCTGCAAAGTGGCAACATTCACCCCCAAAAGTGGAAATATTAGGAGGTCTGGGTGGAACCCACAGTAAACACTTAACCGCCCCCCACAAAAAAAAAGAAAAAAAAGAACAAGAACAATACTATGCATGTTTAGACAACAAATAAGCCACGGCTCTGAGCATGTCCCAATCCATGCTGGGTACCTTTGTATCCCGTCCTATACATAAAAGTCTCAGGACAGCCCAACCACAAAAACACAGCATCAGATCTATAATAAAAGCCCAATTAAAATAAGAATTAGGTCTTAAAATAATGGGGAAAATCCCTTGATTGCATGGCACACCTGACAGAAGACCGCACGCTGCTCTCTGTTACATCCCAGAAGCTTTTTCCTGGGCATTGCACACCTCTCTGTATACCAGGAGTGCTTCTGCAATCCCCAGTGCGGCTGGTACGATTCTCTACTTCCGGCCCCAAAGAGACGACTGGACTCGATCTGCAAACTCTTTATTGACGCTCCATTCTTTTCCTTTACAGCCTTGGTCCACAAATCCAAAGTATGTCCAACTGTTAAAGCACATAAACAAGCTTCAGGTCTCTCTCAGCCAGTGCGTAAGGAGATCAAGTCCTCACCTGAACAGGAATGATTGTAAACATCAGCTTTTCTAAGCAAAATAGAATATTTTGTACACGGGATGCATGGGTGGTGATACAAATATGAACCCAGAAAAGGAATTTGAAAGGGAAGGATTTTAGGATAACATTAATAAAAAGAGAATTCCCTTTCCCCAAGCTTTACATCTTTCACATGGTTGACCTCTCATTCTATGATTGTTTCATATTATTCAAGGCCTATTTTATACTTCAACTCCCCACCACTTTACCCATATCATCAGGTGGGAGTAAATAAACGTGGAACACGCCTACAAACTTAGATGAGATTTAAAGGTTTTCCCCAAACAATCCTGAAAAAGTTTGTGTGTGCGCATGTGCATAGGAGTCATTGTTAAAAAATACACCATTGTTAAAAACATCTTTCCTGTAATTCTCAATTTTAAGAGATCAATATCGATACATCCTCAGTATTACTACAGGAGCAAAATTAAAATAGAAGTAAAGTAATAGTGAAGTAAAGGTTACACCAACAAGGAGGAATGGGTTTACTCTTAGGAAAAAACAAGCTGCAACTTCAGCTTTGAACACTAACAGACCTGGAATGAAATCCTGCACACTCTTAGAACTAAATCCCATAAAAGTTTATGGGATTTAAACAAGCTGAGAGTGCCAAAAGGCAAACAGCCACAGTCATTTTCTTCTTTCCTGAGATAAACTTTGTCCCCTCTCCCTACTACCAACACATATTTGGGCACAGGCCTGCATGACACAGGAGAATTAATTCAATTTAAACGGAGTATGTTTGTGCAAAGTGGCTTGACCTAAAAGCACATTTCTTGCTGAATAAACAGGACAGTTTTCTTTTTTTTAGTAAAAGCAATTCCATGCTGTCTTTTTGCAACCAGCTAAAACTCATGCAACAGAGAAAGCAATATTCTCACAAAAGAGGGAAAGCATTTTTCATTATCTTGGAGCAAAGGGGTGTTAATAAACTCTTATTAATAAACTCTCCCCCCTCCCTCACCGCCACAAGCCAGCCTTGTAGTTGCTGTTCTAAGTAACAACAAAGACTGTGCTCTGAATACTAACAGCAGCCATGGATTCTAGCAATTGCAGGGGCTGAGAAAGGCATCACTGCCCTTTCTGTACACTCCGTGTGCGGCAAGACAAAACCCCCCAAAATGCCGTCTGCACAAGAAATAGCAGGCAAAATACAAAACCAGCGGGAACCTGTCATACTTTTATAGCAAAATAAAGCTAGTCGTGAGAGTCGTGGGATGGTACTGACAGGACGCAGCATAAAGTGCCATCGCATCCTCTAGAAAAATGGGTAAAATACAGTACCGTGTGCACACAGAAATATACAGGAAAAGCACACTTGCACTGGTATAAAAATATACACTGTCCTTCAACAACAACAACAGCAACAACAACATTAATGGATATAAAATAATTCCAAAAAACAGGAACAAATTTACAAAAAGGATACAGTTAAATCTATAAAATGATAAAAGCCCATTTTTCCTTCAAACTTTTCTCCTCCCCTGAAACAGACGGAGGCAGGTTGGCAGACAGACGATCGATTCGGAGTGCTGGCATGTGCAGCAAAGACGGCGCTGCCACGCCAGGAGGAACGGACTGGGCAAATTGGGCTGCTGGAGGCTGGAACGGCTAAACCGAAACACGGACGCTGCTGGACACTGTCCGCTTTCCAGTTAATCCACGCCGAGGGCTTGCTGGCAGAAGATGCTCCCTGCGTGTTCAAGTCTGAAGCAGCAGAAAGTCCATATCCCAGCAAAAGTAGCCGCTTGTGTGTGGCTATCCTTTGGGACCGACTAGCTTGGCGATAGCTTCAGTCGGCTGAGCAGCCCAGCAAGGGACTAGATCCGAGCTTGCATGGAGTGGATGTAAGCAGGTATATCTCCCAACTAGGTTGCCTTGCCCCGAGGATGCTCCTTACAACCCACGCTGGGCGGTAGGTTCCACTGTGTCTTACGGCGACCACCTCTGTGCGAATTCGAGGACGCTGTGCTCGCGCAGAGGTGTGTGTGTGCGCGCTTGAGGGCCAGCTCCTGCAAGCATCTTGCGGTGCCTGCGACGGATGAGAAGGAAAGCTGCCACCGTGGGGGGGGAGGTCAAAACGGCACCCGCCACACCAAGCTGGGTGGTGCCATGCAACAGCTTTGAATCCAGAGCCTGCCAGCGGAGACCTGCCACCCCGTCCCCTTTGGGCTTTCTCAAAAGTGGGTCCACACACCCGGAAATCCCGTGATGAGACCCACACAAACGAGCCGGCGAAGGTCAGTGCCCCTCCCGCTTCCTAGCCACCCATGCAAATAAATCGAATTCAAATGGCAACGAGAGATCCCAGGCCCGGGCGGGCACCAGCGGAGGCCGCCGAGAGAAGCGCTCGGCTCGCGATGGGAGGAAAGCAGAGCGTGGATCAGTCCCGAGCCGAGGAGAAATAAAGCGGCCACCTTCCGAGGATGGCGGCTCCAAACCTCCCTACTGGTTGGAGCGCAGGAGACAGTTCCTCCAGGTGCCTCCAGAGAGACGCACATCCGGATACCCAGAGAAACTGAGCAGAAGCAGGCATGGCAATTTCTGTGGCCTTTTTGCTGATACAAAGACGATTTTCCCCCAAGTCTCCAGCTTTTCAAGGACAGGCCAGCAAAGCACAAGCGGCAGTAAATGCCCGGCTGCACCGTTTTGCTGCAAAGGCAGGAATCCTCCATGCCAACCTGCTGGTTGGTTTCAGTTGCTGATAAAATTGAGGGGACTCTGCTGCGTGGAGTCGTCTGGAATGACCGATGGGCAAGCACACTTGCTACGGAGACAGGGCCGCAGCAGGTCAGTCTCTAGCTGCAGGCAGAGGTGCAGGGTTTCTTGTAATACTGTGTGCCGCCGAAGAAAGTTCTCTGGATCACCAAGAGCCGTGGGACTAGGAGGCAGGGCAAAACACATCGTTAAGGCCAGCATGGACTCAATAAGGGAAGGGGCTCACTCTTCACAATATGGGACTTTCAAACATCACAAGATTTGGCTATGGAACTCAAACGCCGGGCATCCTTGCCTCTGGCAAAGCATTGCCCCGGTCGTTGTGCAGAGAAGTCCGTTCCTTGATTTTGGCAGTGGAGTCGATGCATTTCAGTTCGTATGCTTTTTTTTGGTCAGTGCCTGGTTAAGTGCTGGGAACAGCGAGAGCTCTTCAGGGTAAAGAGAGTCCGGGTGGCCAGTTAGTTCTCCCCATGGTCCTCTTCCACCCATGCCACAATCTTCCCCTCCCACCCGGGAATGATGTCGTCGTCATGAAAAACCTACAGGGAAAACGAACAGAGAGTGAGGTTCTCCCCACGTTGTGGCAAATGACCCAGGCCAGGCGATCTGGCAGGGAGACAGATGGGCAGCAGGGCCGTTTCCCCGAGCACCTCCCGGGATGCGTTCTCCATGGCCAAGAAGCCCACAGTCCTGGCCTCCCCAGGTAATTTCTTCCGGGAACCACAGAGGAAGCTGTTCTACGTACATTCTAGTTTGCAAGGGGGCAGCATAGAAATTTGTCAAATAATAATAGTAATAATAATAATTCTGTTATCACGCGTTAGCATGAGATTCTTCCACCCCAAACCACCCAGCCATCACTGCCTTTAAAGCTCCTGGCCTAAAAAACAACCAGATCCGAACCAGTGGAAGCTGAAAGCAAACGGAAGCAGAGCCTGCACTGCACCTCTTCCTTGACTGTGCCGAATTCGGGATCCAGGGCTTTGAAGTGGTACCGGTGTGTTCCTTCCCGGTCAATAGCTGCTTTGAAGTCCTTCAGCGTAACCTCACCTAACCTGCAAGTGCCCAACGGCAGAAAAGAGGCATGTTTGCTTGGGGTGGAACGAGACCTGGCGTCTAAGCTGCAGCGGCTCCAACAGAGGCTGGCAGAGAGAATCCCATGGGAGCGCCCAGGCTTCCTGCCAGCCCCCCTTCGGAGAGACCCCGTGCCTCACCTCTTCGGTATGTTGACCATGAAAGGCGTGAGGGAACGATCCGTGAAGTAGAGCACTTTGGTGCAGGCACTGCTGCTCATTGCAGGGGTGCTGTGAGAATGAGGCAATTCTGCGACGGACGGAGGGGCGGACGGACAGATGGACACAAAACAAATTCAGTTCCAATGCATGCGATGGCAACCTTCTTTCCTGCCCAGCTCAAGTGAGAGGAGAGGCCTGGGGAGGGACCATGAGACGCCTCCCCTGCTCAGCCGTACGGGGACCCATCCCGACACAAAACTGGGCATGCACACCGACAGAGGCGTTCGTCTGTTACCAACCTAGGATCTTAGGGTGCTCTTAGCATCCCAGGATTCGGCAGAATCCAGCCCATACAGGACCCTTCCCACTACACCAGGAGTGAGCACCAGGAGTGAGCGACTTGCAAAGCATTAGCGCCACCACCACAAAATTAGGGGGGAAAGGTGTCCCCAGCACTGCCAAGTGCCCCACAGGAAATGGCCCACTTGGGCACTGGGCGTATTTCGCCCTTTGGAAGCGCCATCATATTACAGGTAGCATTTTCCTCTTAAAACTTGGGATGCACCTGCAAGACTAGCCCATGAAGGGCCCAGGCCGGGGGGGGGGGGAGTTGTCCCCCCCATGCACCACACAGGCAACTTGGCTGCAACCTCTGGGCTTAATAGCAGAATCCAGCCTCTTTTTTTTTTAGCAAACTGAAAGCATCGCTTTTGTAAGTCCTCAAAAGGACATTTTCTGTTTCATCATACATAGGACCCCCTCTCTAAAGATGGGAATAAAACCTTTCCCTCTCTGTTACCTTATAGTAGCCACTTTACTGTATTTCCACATACTCTGCAAAATAGCAGGTCTTGTAGATGCATAGGCTGCACCATGAGGAGTGAAAAACCTCAGTAAATAGAATACCTACGTCAACATCTGAATCAAAGCCGTAATGGAAAAGTAAGGCAAAAAGAGACCGTGGCCACTAGAGGGCAGAACCTGCTCAGGGTTCCCAAAAGGAACAGGGCGCTTTCTGCTTGATTTTAAGAGCGTCAATACGCATCAGAGCCACTAATTAGGTACCCCACAGTCCTGTTGACATGCTGCAGCAGCTTCCTTTGAGTGAACTAGGCAGGCTCTGAAACCAAGCTTGCTTTCATCCCTGAACTGAGATCTGAGCTTTGCCTGAGGAACATTTCCTTTCTGGCTTCCCTGCTACCTCTAGATGGCAAGCCAAACAGCGCGAAGGCACCCACAGAAGAAGCGCCCGGTTCCGCTCACATGTCCCCTGCGTGCAGAGGACTTGCCAAAGGTGCTGTTTCAGAACAGAGACAAAGCTGGGGTCTGGCCCTTGCCTAAAGGGCCGTGCAAGCAGGGCGGGAGGTGCGTGATGAAGGCTCCTCGTGGGAAGCTCTCCGCAGCAAGCCCCCCTTCCCAGCAAGAAGAGGAGGCCTTCCGGATTGCACTCACTGGAGTTGGGGGGCCAGGAGTCTCGGTACTCATTCGTCGTGTGGCCGGCAGGCGACTTCCCTCGGACCTGGAAAGGGACGCCAGGGAATGAGGAAAAGATGCGCCGCACAGACCCCCGGCTGTTGGTTTGAGGAGCCCGGTGCTGAGCCCTAAACCTGGAAGCTGGTCCTGGATGCAGGGGAACCCGTGCGGCTGGCACATGGACGGCGGGCTGTATTTCAGGGAGGCTCAGAAGCCGAGGCGACGACCCTCGTAACTCCCAGCCGGGGATCATGGGAGTTTCATCCCGACCGTGAGGGCGGGCATCCAGTTACTGCTCTCTGCATCACTGAGCTGAGCAAGCCTCATGCCTCATGCAAGCCCCCCTGAGCAGCAGTGGCAGGTGCACAGAGCTCCCACCGAAAGGTCACCAGACAGAAAAGAAGCAGATGGGGCCGCTGATTAAAGGGCCTGGCGCGAGCGTGTGCCCCACAAGGAGAGAACGGGGCCACTGGCCGCCAGCACGCCGGCAAGAGCCATCTCAGAACAACGCCCCGCTTCCCCAGAGGACGGTGACAGGTGAGGCCGGGGATGAAAAAGCCCTCCAGCGATGGCAGCATATGGCAGCTTTGGGGCTGTGCCTGAGCAGCCGGCGGGTGGCCCTCAGAGCACCCCAGAGGGCACGCGGCAATGGGAAAGGGCCAAGGCGTCCGCCGGAAGCCACATGGCAGGAGGAAAGGGCATGGGAGCCGAGAGCAAACTCCAGCGCGTGCCCAGCCTCAGGCAGGCCAAATGCCACGATGCCAGGAAAGCTTGGTTTCCTCCGCTAACCACTAAACCGGGACAAAAGCCAGGACTGCCACACTCCCCTGCTGCCTTCCTGCCCCTCTCCCTGGCACCTCCTGGCCTTCACATGACCGTGGCTCAGCAGGCGTCTCCAGGGCCAGCCATCTGCCCTCCCGCAGCCTCCCCTGCAGTCTCCCACGAGCCGAGCCGAGCCAAGCCGAGCCATGCTCTTTCGGCTCGCCAGCAAGGCTTCAGCTGCCTGTGGCACGGAAGGGGACCCGGGGCGACACGCTTCCACGCAGGGCGGACAGAGCCCCGAGTCTTCCCAGCAGCCCGCCCCAGAGCACCCGCAAGCCAGGGGCCTGCCGGCGAGCGCACAAGTGGCCCAGCTTCCGCGGCGGGCGTTACCCGTCTCTCCTGCCGCTTCTGCGCTTCCATGCGGTGCAGCCGCTCCATCAGGCTGGAGATGCCCTGCTCCAGACTGTCGATGGTGTGGTGCTGCGGGTCGTGGCCGCTGAAGCTGTTCCGCAAGCTGCGCAGGGCTTCGCGCACCAGCTGCAGGTCACCCGACTGGGCATAGAGTGGGAGAGGTCAGGGGACAGCAGGGGGAGGCGGCTGTCCTCGTGCTGGCGGTGCCCCATCCCGAGGGCTCAACGCCCCCTGCCCGCCCAAGGAGCACGGGAGAGGGGCTCCCAGCAGGGAACCAGGAGGTGCGCGCTCACCCCTCTGTGTGCTGCAGGCAGGGGTCCTTTCCCCGACGTCTGCAGGAAGCCGTTGGTCTGGGAGCCGAGGCTGCTGCAGACAATGACCTGCTTTGCAAGAAGGACAGAAAACCTTTTGCAGTGCGGGCCAGTTCCTCCTGCAGCTCCCGCACAGACAGAAACTGCGGTTGGGGCCAACGGGCTGCCGCCGATCTGGGATGGAGGCAGGCATGGCATTTCAACAGCGGTGGGTCCATTTGGAGGGAGCTTGCGGCAAAACCCAGCTGTGCGCCAAGCGGACGAGCTGCAGCTGCGCCCCTGGAGCCTCTTTCTCAAATCCCAGACCCACCTTGCACTTAGGATCTCCTCCCTTCCTAAACGGAGAAGCGGGGAAACGGGCTGCGGAAAGGTGCAGGGGGGGTGGCTGTTAACAGGGCTGCCTGAATGCATCTTGTTTGTTTCCGCAGGAGGGGGCGGCCTGCCTGCAGGTCCAGCCCATAAACTGCTGCCGAGCGCTGCGGCATTTCATCCGCCGGGGCAAGAGGAAGCGCGCCACACCCACAACCATCTTGCTGCCCCACGCGATCTCGTGATTCTACCGCCGTCTCCGACATGGCACCATCTGAGGCTTGTGCCAGAACTGGATAAGCAGCCGCTGAGAGGGGGGGGAGCGGCCCACACGGGACTCGGCTGCCACTTTCTCCAGCCACGGCTCGCATACCTCCTCCGCGTCCCTCTTCATGCACTGTGCCAGGATGGCTTCTTTGCGCTCCAGCTCCCGCTCCAGCTCTGCCTGCGAAGAGAGTGGGAGGGAGGGTCACATCGCGCAGAGGGCCCGGCGGGCAGGGCAGGAGGGGAGCCGGGCGGGGTGGGAGGGGGCCGGCGGGCACCTGCTGGTAGCCGGCCTCCGAGAGCTGCCGCAGCATCTCCTCCATCTTGGCCTGGTGCTGGTGCAAGTGCCGATCCTTCTGGCCCAGCTCCTTCTGCAACACAAGGGGGAGGAGCGGGTCACCGGCAGCGGCAGCGGAAGGAGCAGAGCTGCGGCGAAGGCTGGCGCGGTCCGCGGGCGGGCGGCCATGTGGCGCTCTGTGCAGGGGGCATGTGTGCCGAGGCCCCGGGCGCTGCGGGAGCCCGGCCAGACTGGTCCGGGGAGCGCGAGGGCGAGGAGGAGGCTGGCGGAGGCAGCGCCAGGTAGCACGACTCCGCACTGCAGGGATTGGCGCCCTGGGCAATCGCCCCAGTCGAGTAGCTCCTGGGCAACCAGTCAGGTAGCCCCCTGGGCAATTGCCCTGGCAAGTCTGGAGAGGAAGGAAGACCCGCTTACTTTGTATTCTGCCAGGAGCCGATTCCTCTCTTCAACTTTCCTCTGTAGATCAGCCTGCAGGAGGGACGTGACAGCTGAGCTGGGCGTGCTGCTGACACCCGCCGGTTCCAGGCACAGCTCCTGACAGGGGCCATCCTGCTCCCCTGCAGGTTCCTCCGCCCTCTGGGCCCTCGCTCAGCCACTGCTGCTTCCTTGATGCAGAACATGCTGCAGCGGCTGGGCGGAAGGGGTGCGGCTCAGCCTGGTCACTCAGACAACGCCGAGCAGAGCTCGGGGCCTCCCTTTCGAAGTAGCGCCTGTGCGGTGCCACCTGGATGGGCAGCACAGCTGGATGATGGACCCAGAGGTGCACGATGGCCAACGCAGCCAGCAACTCCGGGGAAGCATCTCCTCCTTCCCGGCAGAGCCGGGCAGCGGGAGGCCCCGATTCCAGCCTTTCCAAGCAGCTGTTCTTCACATCACCTGCTCCAGCGCCCTCGCGCTGCAGCCACAGAGGAGCTGGCTCCCCGCATGCACCGTGCGCCTCTGCCCCACACCCCAGGTCCCCCGGGCCCCTGCAACGCAGGAGCGCGCGCCACTCACGTTCTGGCTGTGCAGGTCCTCCTTGTCCATGCTGGCCCTCAGCAACTCCTGCTTGATCTGAAGCATCAGCGCGTCTTGCTGGGTGAGCCGCTGCTGCAGAGCATCCTGGAAGAGAAGCACAGCGCTCTAGGCTGCCAAAGGCCGGCGGACCTGGGTGGTCCTTAGCAAGCGGGAAGAAGCCACCTGGGCTGCTCGGACCGCCCTGCAGGCTGCCACAGCCACAAAGGGTGCCGAGCACCACCTGGGCCAGGTGACCACACCTCAAGGGGCACGCAGGTGAGTGCTTCCTGCTACCGGAGGGCTTCTTATTTATTTGCTCACTGAACCTATGTGCCACGATCGTCCACGTTAAATGATACACCCGCGATAGAAAGCAGAATTTAAAAGATAGGTTCCTAAAGATGTCGGAGTTCTTAAGAGGTCTTTAAAGGCCTCAGGAAACAAAAGGGCATTTCTTGGGGCTGATGTGATCAGGAAGTCGGTATCTGACAAACCTCTTTGGAAGGCGCTTTCCACAGCTTGGATGCCCCTGCACCAGTACAAAACCCATCCAAACAGGCCCCATTCAGTATTAAATCTTCTTTTCTCACCTTGACTCCCTGCAGGTTTCGAGCTTCTTGTTTTTGCTTCTGCAGCTCCTTCTGCAAGACCAACCGAGTTGGGTTACAAAGACGGTTACCCGGCACCACCTCAAAATCAATCCCTCCTCTTCCATCTCCTGCCCTCCTGAGACCGGGAGAATCTCTCTCTCTCTCTCTCTCTCTCTCATGCCCGAAGAATCAAACAAAACAGTGAAGCAGCAGCTGCTTTAAGTGAGCCCAGAGGAAGCAAGAAGATGAGGAAGAAGCTGATGCCATGATGGTGTCCATCGGGGCACCACGGCTTCCCTGCGCACTCCGTCTTACGCGGCAAATGGGAAAAGCATCCATGCCTCAAAATCTCCCTCTCAGCTCAGGGCTGAGAACTCAGCCTCTAAAGCAGTCGTGGGCTCACAGCCAACTTCAGTGCCGGCCCCAGAGGAGACAGGCATGGCAGGGCTGGCTTTTTTTCTGTGCTGCTTTATCTCACAGTGAAAGTTGGTTTACATTCCGACACGGCTAGAAACCTTAGCGATTGCCCCGGCTGGTCATCCAGGCACAGGGCAAACGTTCGCGAATGCCTCAAAGGGCTTCGGTAGAGCTGGGTTTACTTCACTTCTGCTTGAAAGGGGATGTCAGAGTGAACATGGGGAGGAAACAGGGGGCAGAAACCGGCGGGGCAGTATTCTTATGGCACAATATGAGAGGGCTGCTGGATGGAATCCAGAGCACACGTTTCATCCAGAGCCGAGCAGGGCAGATCTGGCCCCCTCTGCCCCTCCCTCACAGCAGTAACTGGCTGAGGAGCAGAACTGGCATTGTGCTCGCGGCTCCCAAGACTGCCCAAGCGCTGCCCCACCGCTGGCCACCTCAGGGTGCTGCCCCCAGAACGCTGCGCTTCGAGTGGCCCAGTGCACGGGTCCTGCCAGAGCTCAGGTGAGCTGCACAAAGCGCTCAGTTCCCAGAGGGGGCTCATTCCCTGTGGGCATTGAGCGGGGGGTCGGGTGCTGAGGTCGGCGCAGAAGGAGGATCGACCAGCTGCTTCAGCAGGGTTGCCACACCAAGGGGCTATCGGGGAAGCGCTGGGTAATGACCGGCAGGTGGAGGTCAGCATGTCACCTGGCGTCTGCTCAGAGGCCCTGTGTCCTGGCACTAAAGGTCCTTACACTGTGAAACTCTGGTGTAGCATCCGCGCCTGACAGAGGAAGACAAGCAGCTCATGGCAGCCGGAAACGGAAGATGCCCACTTCTGCCCGGCTTGCATGTTACCTTTAGCTCCTGGTTCTCCTCCATGCTCTGGTCCAGCCGGCCTCGGAGTATGATCTGGAGGGAAAACGCTGCAGTGACTCACCAGGAATAATGCACAAGCACCAATGGCGCGTCCAAAGAAAGGCACCCCGGCTCACCAGCTGCTCCTCCGGGCAGGCCTCCTGTTCGCACAGGACAAACGCTCTTCCTTGCTCATCCTCAGGAAGGGACCCGTTGAGCAGCAAGGCCTGGCAAAACAACGATGGCAAAAGGACATGGCTACTCGAAACCAGCAGGGAGCAATTCACCCGTGGGGGGGGAGGGGAGGGATCCGACTGGGACGCGAGTCGTCCGTGCGGCAACCGGAGCCTCGTTGCACAAAATGGGTTCGGCCCCCAGATCATATTAGAAATAAAGGGAAGGAAAGGGACTGCTGAAGGCCACTGCACAGTGTATCCCTCCTTCCAGACTTACCATTATCAAGTCTGCATGATCACCATTCATGGAGTAGTTCCTTGTTAGCACCCCAATGATACTAGTGGTACAAACCTATCTCCATCTTACCCCACTTCTACAAGTCCAAATAGGTATTTGGGGTGGGAGGGGCTAAGCTGGACACACCTGCTTGACTGATGAAGCAGCATCTTTCAAGCCATATGCATGCCTCACAAAACATTTGCAGGTAAGGCTATAAAGACAGCTGCATTCACCTGGACAGCTTCCACGCTTCCCCTTTCCTAACGTAGGAAAAACTATCACTCTTTCCTCCGTTAGCACTGCACAGAGTTCTGGGATGGCTGATACATCGGATACCTGCAGGGGTCTCAGCTAGAACTTTCCTAGCCAAATGGATCTTTTACTGCCCTGTGGTTTTTACAAGCTGCTGTGACCGGAACCGCCTCCCTGCACAGAATGTTAGTGAACATCCCATGGATCCAACAGGTCATGCAAAGACGCTGTTACAGACGGATCGTATGTTTCCTATCACGTTCTTAGAAGAGCGACCTGCAACAAAATGTTGCGGTATGTAATGCTCGTCTTCAGATGGCCAGAGGGTACCTTTCCAGTGTACCTCACTCAGTCAGCATTCCCTGACCACTGAGCAAAGCCAGTCCTCATTAGGTTGCTTTCTTTGCTATTGAAGGATCCACGCTCCCCTTTGAAAACTGGGAACAGAGGGTATAATAAATGGGACATATTCAAGGCGGACCCCATGGGTGAGGCCGTACACATTCTCATTCTCCAAGAGGAGGAGTGGGGACCCCGCAGGAAACAGAAGCGGGCAAGTGCTTAAACAAGGAGACTGCCAGACGAGACTCATCTTGCAGACGGTATTTATTCCGGCTTTGATCCCAAAGGGAGGGCTGCAAATGAAAAACGACTGCCCACCGGCAGGGGCAGCACGACTGAGAGCCAAGACGGCCACGCCGAAGCCTGCAAGTGCCACGCTCTGTCTCAGAGAGGGGCCGTCCTGGCAGGAGGCCGAGCTCCTGCCCATCTGTATCCCGTCTTTCCCAGCGCTCCCAACACTTGCCCAGCGGGAAAGCTCGGCAGGGCTGCTCCTTTCAGGCGTCCCAAAGGGGCACACTAAGCCTGGGAACTTCAGTCAACCCCTCTTGCTCCGGAGGCTTCAAGGGGGGAAGGTTGCCATTCAGATCCAATTTCCCGGGCAATGGGATCAGCTGCTCCCTCCCGCCCATCGCTGGGAGATAACGGGCAGCGATGCCAGGCAGCTGCCATTCCCGGGACCAGCTGCCTCCTTTGGTGCCCGGGGCCTGAAAAGCAGAGTCCCGGGCCGCCACGCTCCGTGAAGGCTCCGAGCCTCCCTGCCTCCCTTTGTGTCCGATTCACAAGCAGGCGGCGAACCCACCCTCCCCACCTACACCGCCTGATGCACCAGCACAAAGCTGCCTTTGTTTACCCGTATGTAAACGTTTACCATGCAAGACCAGCGCTCTCTGGAATGAAGTGCCTGTTGCACCAGGAGCAGACGGTCAGCGACAGGCCAGCACCAGCTTCCATGCCAGAAATGCTCTGGGGAAAATGCAAGGAGGGCAACCCAGCCCAGCACGGGTTTGCTCAGAAATCAGTCCCGCTGCATCCAGCGGCGCTTAGCCCCGGATAGGCATGCACAGGATTGCAACCCAAAGTTTACCTCTGACTTCTTAGAAACCTGAGTCTCTCTGCCCCCGAGTAACTCCCTGAGTTCCAGTCCTTGTCCTCTGTCGCTCGGACAATCTGCCTCTTGCTCTGCCGCTTTTTGAATGCCCCCTTTCCCCTCTTTTTTTAAAAAGGAGAATTATACATATTGGTTTCTTTTTGATATGCACCATCCAGACCTTTTCTCCCGAGGGCACATTTCTGGCATTGGGGTATCCCCACTTCCCTGCCCTTTGTAATGGGGAGGAGCACAGCTCTTCATGCAGGTAATGCAGCCGAACAGTCTCTGTAACTTTGCTGGTAGTCATTTATACGGATCCCCCCTCCCTTCATCCTCAAACCAGCCCCATTTTGTGAATGTTTGCATTGCACCCATTGCGTGTGTGTGTGCGTGCATTCTACCCCAACGCTTGGGCGTTCGTTCAGCGCATTTTATAAATTAGCATTAACGAGCAAAGAGCGGCAAGGCTACAATCCATCTACATTAGTATTTCTACAACTCCCTAGCACATGCTTGGCTGAAAGTCACTTTTGCAAAAGCACCCAAGGCTTGTGTGCAAAGCAGCAACTGAACTGGAAGTTCCTGCATTCCCTACCAGTGGCGTGTGTGGAAAGGCCGACTTGTACATGGCTATTAAAAGTGATTAAAGCAAATGCGGACTGAGGAGGGTCAAGAAAGGGTACCTGCAATCCTGAAATCATTTTCTTTGCTTCTTCCATTTCCTTCTCCAAGTGATCTTGCTGTTCCAGAAGCTGCTCCTCCCAGGAAGTTTCCAAGCTAATGGTGGGGCACCTTGCCTGCCACTCTTCTGCAAGCAAAACAAAGTTTGTCGAAGAATTCTGGACTGATCTGACTTCCCTTTCCTCAGCCCTCCAAAGAAACATGGGGGAGGCAGGTGGGGGAGAGGATGGCCGGCAGCTGCGTACTGCCACGCCACCCCTCACTATTGTGGTTTATTGTTAGCTGCATCCTCTTGCTCACGTGTCGGATGCCGCATCCCTGGAGGCCACGCTGTGCTCACCTGAAAGACCACCTCACCTGAGTTGCAGCAGGTGGGAACACTGGGCTGCATTCAGACGAACATGCTCTCCGCCCCACTGCCAAGCATCCTGGCTCAACTTGAGGCCCAACAACCACACCGGTGTCCTTCGGCGGCACACCTGTGAGTCACTCCCGCTTCAGTTTCTGGTCCCTGCGTGCGCAGCCTCTCAGCCCATCCCCGCCATGTCTCTCCTTGAGCCCTTGTCTTGCTTCTCTACTGCAGACTGCAAGCAGCAAAGGCACTGCTTCCGTGTTATGCAGACTGCAGATGTGCTAAGCGGATGTGCTCCGCACCTGATGCCCACGAACACAGCCCAGTGCTTAGACAGTTCAACCTGGGTGAACCTCTGCTTCTCTCGGGCAAGTCCCTCCTGGCCTCAGGTTTCCACCTGTGAAATGGGAATTTTGGTGGCCTATTCTCCAAGGTCACTAGAGGCCAAACACAACCACAAGGGGAAATTAAGCAGCGCTGCCTGAACAGAAAGCAGGAGAAGAATCAAGCACTGAGGCCAAACCGCAGTAGACAAGAGACGGCCCAAGACTGGGGAACCGCTCCAGTAGGGACTGTAATCCTGTATATTATTCCTTGGGAGTAAGTCGTGTGAACTCGGTGGGACTTACTTCTAAGTAGACATCATTGTGAGTGTGAGTGCTGTCAGCCCAGGGGTCCTAGTTCCAATGCAACCCTAAACTGGATGGAGAGTTTCGAACAAAGAGCTCTCTCAAGCATCAGCCCACCTGAAAAATGCTCACCTTACAGGGCAGCCGCAAGAGTTACTGAGATCATAAAGTTGTGACGCTCACTAAAACTTTGCAGAAAGGCCCTTTTAAAAGAGCCACTCCAAAGGGCTGAGAGGAAGCCGCAGAAGACCGCCGTTCCCAGGCTCCGTCCGAGCGTCTGCGCATTATGAATTCAGACTCTCTCAGACAGGAGATTTCAGACTTTTGTTTTGAGCGTTTCCCTCCCTCTCCACTTGATCTAAGCACAAAGCATTCTTCCCTGCGCAGTGAATAATAAAAAGAGACCTTCTCTGGGACCCTTTTTCTTTTCACAGCATCCACCAAGCAACCTTCCCAGAAACTACTACAAACGAGGTCTAATCGCTGTGGGTTTAGGATTTAAAATCAGATGAGCTTTTGCCCGGAAACTCTCATCATCTGCAGGGAGTCCCTGCTGCCGTTTTCTATTCCTTCCCGTTTTGGCAGTCCTGGTTACGTGGGGTAACTGAAAGTCGGGGGGTTCCTCAAGGGATGGTGCTCAGTCGCTCCGAAATATGGGCTGCATCTACGCTGAATCTTTTGCACAGCACACAAGAGGTGTTTTGCAAAATAAGCTATATATTCCAGCCAGTGAAGACCACTCGACTTTCAAGTGTGGAAAGCTTTGAGAGGCGGTGCCGTGTTGCAGTTAGCGTCAGACTAGGTCCATGGAAAACCAGGTCCAAATCGCCACTCAGCGGTGAAACCCACAGGGCGAGCTTCGTCCGGCTGCTCCTTACTCAGTCCAACCTTCCTTGCAGGGCAGCTGTCCTGATAACGCAGCAGGGGGAGCACCGTGGTGCAGTGGTGAAGAGGGCAGGCCTGGGACTCACGCGATCCGGGTTCGAGTCCCCGCTCAGCCACGGGGCCCACCGGGTGACTTTGGGCCAGGTGCTGCCTCTCAACCTGACCTACCTCGCAGGGTTGTTGTGAGGATAAAACGAAGAAGCAAGGAGGTTTACAACAAGTAATTGCCATCGGATGAGGAGGAGGAGGAGGAGTGCTCTACTGGCTGGTTGAAAGAAGAGCAGGTGTAAAAAAATGCCCAAACAATTTTGGCCCAGGAATGGTAAAGCCCACTGCACATTTTATCTATTCACTCAAAGGCCAGCTGCATACAGTTATGTCTCCCTGGTTTTAGTGCTACACTTTATTTATTATTATTTCTTCATTTATTTAAAGTTTGTATATGCTGTCCGATACTAAAGTCTCCGGGCAGCTTACACAAAACGTAAACAAAACAACTTTACAAAATGTCACGTCGGAAGCAGCCCTTGGAATGGCCAAGCAGTCCTGTGAGCGCCAGTCAGAGTCCATCTTTCAGTCTTATTTGGGGAGGGTCCTACCCAGGTGAAGGGAAGGCTGGGCGCAACCAGAGTGGGTGGAGGAGCTGAAGTCGCACCCGGCGCTTCCCTGCTCCCTCCCTCCCACTCCCAAAGGGTTTGACTCCACACCCCGCAGCCTGCTGCAGCAGCAGGGCAGGGCGAGGCTGCTTCCCTGCAGCTTGCCATGTAGTACAGTTCTCGGCTGCACAGGGACACCCGGCCCCCGAACGGAGGTACCAAGTGCGGGGATGTCGCCTGCCTGAATGAATCTGAACAGCCTGGACTTCCATTTAGGGGAAAAACCACTCTTATGAAGGAGGGCTTTTTGGCAGTCCTAGCCTTACGAAGGGCTCCCTGGCTGTACGAGGGGGTCGGTGTGCGAGGGAGGGAGGGAGGGAAAAGATGAACCCGATGCCTCTTATAAGAAAATATAAATCGATGCCATCCTGAGGTTTTTGTATAGGACGGGGCAGAAATTCCTCAGATAGAGAAGATGGGTCTTTCCTAACTGAATGTCTACAGAGACCTGTATTAACATAAACACTGCCAATTAGGGGCAGCTTTTTAGTTCGTTTTTACACTGCTTAAGCCATTAACCAGTCAACTGCTCCAGCCCTAACCAAGACCCAGGACAAAGCAAATTCTCAAACGGTGGAGGGCTGCCGCAGGCCAAGGGGCGGACACGACGCTCCCAAGTTCAGGGCCGGCCGGCCGCTCGCTGCCGTACCTGTTCGAGCGTCCGCGTCTTCTTCATGACAAATGTCGGATCCTGCCTTCTCCTCCGAAGGTGCGGCGCTGCAGTCGCTCTTTGCACTGTGTACGGGGCTGGGCGACGTGAGGCTGTGCAGGGGAAGAGAGGGCAAGCGTCTTCGCAGTGCAGGCGGGCAGGGGCAGACTCGCCCGTGCAGCTCCGGATATAAACTAAGCGAGAGCTTCAGTTGCACCAAACGCTCACCAAGGCTAATCAAACGGGGAGGACACTAAGCCTTCCAGCCAGGGCTGATGGCAAATCCACAATGGCAGTGCCTTTCCATGGCAAATCCTTTCCATTTCCAAATTAAAAATGGGCACAATCCATCAAATTTGCAAGAAAAACAGCGACACAGAAAGTTATCTCTCATTTTGCCTCCCTCCGGTTTTGCCACCCAATCCAGCCACTTCACCTTGATGCCCCCACCCAAACACACCCGAATGTGGGCAGCTCCTCAAAGCACGACTAGAGGAACTCTTTTAATGCCTTCTTTTACACACACAAGCCACGCACTCATACGGAAGCACATTGCACCAAAAGTCAACACGCTTATTCTGTGCTACACAAACAATTCTTGCAACAACTTTTTTCCTTGGCTGCTGAAAGACGCTAATCACAGCTACTCATGTATCTTGTTTTTCACTTGGCCCTTGTTCCTACAACTGTGTGCAACTGGAGCCAAAAGTCAAATATATTATTTTTAGCAAACTGTAAATTCCCATGAGGATGAAGACTTCAACTCATGACCTGGCTTTACATTCCCGAACTCGGCCTTTTCGTTTTCTTTTTTAAATGTCAGCCGTTCCAGATGCTCATCTTGGTTCAACCACTCAGACTTTCTCTCCACGCCCACCCTGAAATTCTTCCAGTATCCATCTCCCAGACAACAATAAAAGGCATCTAAGACTCACTGACCCATTTAACATGTCCCCAAAGAATTTCTCCTTGCAAGTGTGAGCAAAAGTTAATGCATCATTTTCCCAGAGAGAGGAGAGAGCAGAGAAAAGAGAAAGAAAAAAGCACGAAGACAACGGAATAGTTTAAAAGCAAAAATAGAAGATGCTCCCCAACTCACGTTCCTGATTTCTCAGCACTTCTGAGATAAGCTCCAGAGCCGGAATGGCAAAGAACAGGACATGGAGCACATACACACAGTAGATTAATGATATCCAAGCAACTCAGAAACTGGAAATGAAAATAGCCTGTTCTTAGCATGTCCCATTTTAATCCACGGGTCAGGAGCAAAACTGACCAACCTTATTCCGCTTAACTCAAAAACTGAACTCATGCCACTTACTGTGTTACAGGAAGGGAGCATCCAAGCGCTTGAGCACGGATGCCTGTCATGCATCCTGGTGGTGCCAGGACCCGGCCGAGAATACAGGAAGTTACAGCACAAAGGAAAAGACACAAGCTGTGTGCATTTCGCACCTCAGTCCCTGGCGGCCCTCTGGCTCGGGTTCGGCTGAGCGACCCACGTGGCACAGGCGAGGGCGACTCAGTGCCGCGATCAGCCCAGTCCTTATGAGGGGCAGATCTGGCAAAAGGGCATCGCTGGAGAATGCCCATGAAAGCTTAAAGGCCTTGGAGGCATGGGAGTACACCAGGGAGGACTAGATGCCAGGAACAAACAACGGCGCTGCTCGAGAGCTACCAGGCTGGCCGGATGCTACTGGAAACAGAACAGATTGGGGCTGATTTGTTAACTTTCAAATACCTTCTACATCTCTTGTTCTTGTGAAAATAGCATCCTGGTCTAATGGGGAGAGACGGGAGGCGTCACACGGGCCAGTTGGAACGGTCAACTTCTTAACAAACCTCTTTCGTAACCAGGGCTCGCTTTTTGCATTTAACTGACCTGCGGAAATGAAGCACCGACTTGATGCCTGGGACACTTCACTGCCCTGCCAAGAGGATCCTCGCTCGTTAAGCACTGCACGTCAAGCAGCCTTTATTAAAAGCGGAGGAGCAGGATCAGTTAAAAAGGTTGCGACCCAAGAGGACGGCGTGGAGAAGGCCAAAGGAGAGGACCGAAAAGTCCCTTGCGGGTTAACACGGACAAGAAACGCTCAACAACACTTCACAATCCGGCTGCACCAGGATTTTAATAGCAACCTTAGAGACACAGTTCAGATTAAGGTGCCTTTACGACGCACAAGGTAATTGTGTCATTTACGGCTCTCTGGCAGGTGGAAAGCGGTGACAGTCGCCAGGCCACCTGCAGAAGTGAGTGACCATGACGGAGGGCGTACCTGAACGGAAGCCGAAAGTGCCGGCCAAAGGTCATCTCCACTCCCCATACGCCCTGCCCATTAAGAGCTCTGCCGGGGGTGGGGAGCCCCTGGCCCAGGGGTCCGCTCCACAGAGAGGCTGAGCATCTGAGGCTTTGGGAATCGATTTTTTTTAAAGCCCGATTCATCAGCCGACATTAACATGCAGAAAAACTAGGTCTAGAAAATCAAACCGATTCCGGCAGGGTTTTGAGCTTCCTTGGCTGGAAGAGCCCCCTCCGAAGCAGCTAACGAGGGACCCCCCTCGTGACTCTTAACGACCAAGCCCGCCCTCCTGCCCAAGACCCCCCAGCCCCCCTCAAATCGCAGCGGCAACAGTTGGGGGCTCACCATTTCACCTGCTTCCCTCCCATGATGCCCCTGCCACCTCTGGCCTCACCGGGCCAGCGTCCCCAGGAGCCTCCGTTCTCCAGGGATCCCCACTGCAGGCATGCTTTGTCCCTTCCTGGCTCAGAAATTCCCAGCCAAGGACGCAGTCTCCTGTCAAACTAGGAGCAAATGTTTGCCAGGCGGACCCCCTCACGCGAGACAAGCCATTCGCAGCGGGGAGGCGGTGGGCTGGACGAACAGCTCTGGCCCCTTGGCAGAAGCAGTTCGGTGAGAAACCCGCAGCACTTGGGGGGGCCTCGGGGAGGAGGCAGAGGCCCCAAATTCAGCAGCCTCCGCTTGCAGCGCTCTCCGGTCGTCTGCTGGGTTGCTGCTTGCTTGGCACTGTTGCATCTTGGTCTGACGTATGCTCGAATTCTTTCGGCGCAAGGAAATCGCTCTGGATGGCAAGTCCCTTTTCTCATCCCATGCTGATCGATTTGCCTTCTCCACGGCTACTGGGGAAGCCCAGAAGCGCATCCCAGAAACTGCTCCGCCAGCCTCCGAAGCTCAGTGCGGAGCCATCAGCCAGTCCTCCGTGAGTGTGTGTGTGCGTGTGTGCGCACACACACACACACACGCAAGTGCTCTGCTCCGCTCAGCTCCGTCTCCCCCCTGCTGTCACTACGGCTGGGAGGCAGAGCCCTCTTCTGCAAGATGCCTGAGTCCTGGGTGGAGAAGAGGAATGGTGGAGCAGAGGGAGGGGCTGGCGGGGAAGCGGCGGGGGGGGGGGATCTCCTCCTGCGCCTGGGAAACGCAGCAGCGTTACTTGGGCAATTCCTCAATGAATCATGCCTGCCGACTTTCCGTAGCAGTACCGTCTTTTTCCTCCCAGAAATCACGACGGCAAGAACACACATTTGCTCCGTGCAGAATGCATGCTGCATGTCATCTTGATAGGGATCCAGGACTCTGGTCTTCACCCATGCCACCGTTAGCGAACGGCTAGGTTGATCGGGGAGGGTCCGTCTATACAAAATACACTTCTGACACTAATAAAATGGAAGCATGTCTTTCCCAGCTCGCTTTAAGCAACTCGGTTGCTGGGGGGTAAAAGCCTGTAATTTCCATCAAGAAGCGGGATGAACAAGGCTGCTTCTGTCTGTTTCAATAAAAATAGCAACCCGGACCGAGGATAAATACATCACAAGACAAGGTGATATTTCAGATTGGAACAGCAAAGGAATCGTAGACAGAAATACCTGCTGCGAGTCACTGCCGCCGGGTTACAGCCAAGTATTTCGCAATCCCCGGCAGCTCCGGAGTCACGACCGACTGCCCACGTTTCACCACTGAGAAAAGGAAGGCATGTAGCCAGAAAGAAAGAAAATAACTTGAGCTTGGCAATCAAGCCCCATTCCCCAGTTCGTGCTGGCGGCAGCCACCGTTGCCATAAGCCGAGGTCTCACAGAAAAGAGGTACAGCCAGACAGGCCTTTAAATTGAGGCAGAAGGCAGAAGAGCGCCAAAGAGGTCGGGCTTCCTGGCAAAGCTCGTGTTTAAGGGCTGATTCCATTTCTGCTGAAATGTTTGATGCCCAAGGGAGTCAGCCTGGGGGAGCCCCCACCTCTCCAGGCAGCTGGTTCCACTGCCGTATTGCTCTGACCGTGAGGAAGCTATTCCTGTGTCCAGCTTGAATCTGGGTTGCTGCAGCTTGAACCGATTATTCCGTGTCCCACGCTCTGGTATCAGCGAGAAGAGATCTTGACCTTCTTCTATGAGGTACTTCTAGAGGGATATCCTGTTCCCCCTCACTCTTCTCTTCTCAAGGCTGAACATGCCCAGTTCTCTCCGTCTCTCCTCGTAGGGCACAGTTTCCAAACCCTGGATCCATTTTGCTGCCCTCCGCTGGACCCTTTCTGACTTGCCCGCATCCTTCTCGAATCAAGGCCCAACCATCCGCCATGGTCACTGACCAGGGGACCCCTGCAGGTGTTTGGAAGTCCGGAACGTGGCATCAGGAGCAGTGTGGCTCTTCCATCCCTTCTTAGCACAGGAGCCTCGCTCTGAATACGCTGGCACAAGGAGCAGTCCGCCTCTGATGGGCACGCTCGCAGGGGGAGGGGAGGCGGCCGGGGAGCCTGGTATACCTTGGGGGCGGCAGCGCAGGATCCTGCCCTCACCGTCTTGCATGGAGATGCCAGCCCAGACTTCGGAGTCAAACCGCCTTGATCGTTTTGTTTGCTTTGTTACCGACACGCTTATGTCATTCTTAAATGATCTGCACTCTTTTATGGGCCGATTCCTTGTTTCTGACCATTTAAAAAAATTCCTAGATACTAATATCGCTGTGTCTTCTGGTTAATAATCTCATTTTGCATTGGAAGATGATACGAGAGTCGTCAAGAAGTTTCCGCACTGCTTTTAATTCTATTTATTAAAAATTTCAAAAGCAAATGACATCACTATTCTACGCAGGCACCTTCCTTTGAGATGCATTTTCCCCAGTGTCGTACCAACTTTTTAATGCCATTAGCAAAAAATATATAAAATAGAATTATAAAATAGAAAATATAAAACTGCCAAAATGTTGGGAAGACCCCTCGTATTTTAAGCCCTGTGGACTTTGACACTGATCCCGCTTTACCCAGTGGGCCGCAAAGGCGACAACTGGGCCACCGAAGTGACAATTCCAGGTTGGCGCGCTGGACTGGCTGCAGCTCTTCCATTTTTAGGAAGCGAGCAGCCTTACCTGGCTCACCTGACTTTGTACCTGGGCATGCCAGGAAGGGATCCTGAATCTGTGCATGACTCAGAGCTGCTCCCCCTCCCCTGTTGTGTGGGGGGCCCTCCTGGGTTCCTCGCCCTCACCCTGAAGAACTACCATTGTCAGCCCAGATTAGACACCCCCCTTCACCCACAAGCGTGTGCCTGGAACAGCGGGAGAGAGACAAATCCCCGCTTTTGCCACCCCATTGGGAATAGGGCAGGCTGGTTAAGCAAGCGGGTGCAGGTATAGCTAATCTGCAGTCAATGTTCTTGAGTATATGACCTAGATTTTTTTTTAACCCTTCATCATCTGTAGAAGCGCCACAAATCAGACCTGATGCTGACTAAACCCCTCTCAGTGGCAGCTTCTATCCTGCAGCTATTCTCTCCCTTAACCCCCCCCCCCACACACACACCCCTCTTTCAGATGGCGCTTTTGCTAGGGACGGATGCTTCCCCGCTTGCCCATTCCTGCAGCAGCTTAAACGGGCATTCTCCGCAGCTGTGGATCGGGGTACCAGGTTCAGAAGCTTTTGCCCGTGCGAGGCTCCGTCACGGCTCCCTTCCACATGGAACAAGTTGTGTACGCGGCACTGCTGGAGCCACGCACACCGAGGGGGTGGCGCTGCAGAAAGACCCATTCTGTGGGCAAGCCCGGATTCCAAGCCTCCGTCCCTGGCTGTGCTCTGGAGAAAGCAATAGCACCCCCAAGCTTGCTGCGTCTTTTTGCCCTGGCTGCACACACAAGCAACCCCCTTTCCCTGCACAGACACAATCCCAACACCTCTCTCCCGCTTTCCTACGTCTCTTGGGCCTTGCTTCCAAGTTCTGCTAATTTCTGCCTGTCTGTACAGAATTACAAAGACAGCACACAGACCCACATTCCACGGACAGAGAATCTCTCCCATTCTCAAGATATGACGACTGGAATCTAATTATACATCATAGCGCAGCCCTGGGTTTAATTAAGAAGCATTTTACTCCAGTTTGACATAATCTCCAATCAATTTCCTAGCAGTCCTTCTGCCTGCATCCCAGCCCTGTAAAAAAAATCTGTGCCCTGGATCAAACCTGTCAAATCTTTGGGAGTCTTTTCCTGTCTCTGATGTTACAAGCACAGCTGTACAAAAACAACATGTCAGCGGAGAAGAGTTGTCCACAAAGCTCAAGCAAGTCTTAAGAAAGTTTACCGCCACCAGGAAAGGGGTACGTCTCAACAGGAAATCCAGAATTTTGGTCCCAGTTTACCTGGGAATCCAAGACAAGGTGTGACATGACATGGTCAAAACCGCACGGTTCCTTTTTATCCACGGCTGCCCCTTGGCTCCTGACAGATGCTCAGGCAGGAAACTTGACGAAAGTCAACAGGAAAGACGTTCCTGGACTTGGAAGCACCCAGTATAATGGACAACATCGTCTAGGGATGAGCAACCTGTGACACTCCTGAAGTTTAGGCCTACAATTCCCATCAGCCCCGGCAAAGCCACCAATGAAGAACTGTGGGAATTGCATGGTAAAACACCTGGAGGGCCAAAAGTTGTCTTTCTCGGACCTGGCCAACTGCAATTAAGTACAGCAACAATGTAGAACCTCCAACTACAGGAGCACTCTACCTCTGAACACTGAAAGTTGGAGACAGAAGAACAACTAGGGAGAGCCATCAGTGTCTTGTCTTCTGCGTATCTTCTTGTATCCTCAAAAAGTGCATTGATGCTCCAGAGAAAATTGAGAACAGGCGGCATGAAATAATATTTGACAACGGAAGGCCTGATATATCTAGACACGTGGGAACACCATCTTCTGAGAAAAGCACGAACCGATTATCTACCCACACAGCTCTGAAAATAATCCCAAGCTACTTTGCAGTATTCCCCAAATGTGGAATCTCCGTATCGCAATTTTCAGCCTCTGTTTACCAGCGCAATGGCAGAGTTTAGGTCCAAAAGGAGCAGGCGAAATTGTTGCCAATTAGAGCAGCTCAGGGAATTGCGGGAGGCAAATTGTAATTACCCTGGAATACGGCCAGGGCCCCGCGCGCCAATCACCCGAACTCTTGTGAAATGTGCCATGCAGTTTTTAATGAGCTCTCACGAGCAGGAATTCTACCACGTTCTTCTCTGAAGGGCATTTCTGGCGACAAAGTGGGCAGTGGGCAGCTCCCCAACTTTTGCCAGTGTTGAAGTACACCATGTCCTCTTGCACATAAATGCCTGGCCTTTATGCCTGTTATAAAATCCACCCTGAGACACTGTAAAGAGTTAGGGTACCCAAAAAATTAAATAAACAAGCACAACAAACCAAACCAAACGAAAAAAGAAAAGTCCGAGCCGCCCCTTTTCAAAGCTAAATTCGGCTCATATTGCTTTTCCAGGACTTCGTGAGTCTTCTTGAGACAAAACCTAAGGATCCTCCAGTCCTTTTCTGGTTTATGAACCATTTCAAGCAAAGCTTGAGGGAGCAAGCAACGAGGCATGGGCTTGGAGAATCTGCAGAAACAAAGGGACTAAAACTGGGGGGGGGGCTGACCAAGACCCCCAGCATGGCAACTGTGTCAGGAATCTTTTTTGTTTCTGAGCCTTCCACAAGCAGGGATCTTCCTCAAACGTTTCTCTATCAGGAGAAACAGAAAAATGGAAGCCTGGGGCGTGAAGACGCAAGTGCCTGCGTCAGGTGGGAGACGCCCAGCAGCCTTGCATGGGTCTCTGCCAAAGACAGATGAGGATGATCAGCCAGTGGAAGGATACCGTATTTTTTACTCTATAAGACGCACTCCCCCCCCCCTCAAAAGTAAGGGGAAATGGCTGTGCGTCTTATAGAGCGAATGTGTGTGTGCAGTAAGTCTGTCGGATGTGCAGCCCGTGGGGAAGTGATGGGGAATGTGCCTGTGATGATGTGCCCATTTGATTCAGGATATTTTTTTCTTGTTTCCCTCCTCTAAAAACTAGGTGCATCTTATGGTCAGGCGCGTCTTACAGCGCGAAAAATACGGTACTTGCCTCCGTAAGTAGCAAATGTGTTACCTGGAGGAGTGGAGCTCTGAAGGCACACTTTGCTGCCCTTCGTACTGCTGCACCAACGCCCGGACACTCCAGTACGGGTGCTCGATCTCCTCATCGAGGCTGCTGTCTCTGCAGAGAGAGACAGCATCAAGAGCGAGAGAAAGCAAAGGCAAAATTCCCCTTGGTTTCATTCCCGGCTGACTCTCGTCAGGCGTCTTTGCAGGACGCGGATCGCCTTGCCTCCGCATCCACTTCTTTTAAAGGTCACCATGCTTTGGCATATTGTAATTAATTAAAAGCCTGCCATTTTAGCAACTGCTCGCCATCTCTCTGGCTATCCCATCTGGGCTTTAAGCAGCAGCTGCTACAAGGAGGCAGCGAATTGAATGAAAGGTGCCAGAAAATGGAACGGGGTAACTGTTGATCCAAAGTGAGGGTGGACGGCGAGGATGGGCGAGTCACCGACCCCACTTGTTCGAGAAACGGAAAGTATGGCAGGTCGCCGGTCCACCTGCGTTCCTCCCTCCAGAATGTTACAGGCCAAAGGCAGCTGCAAAGCAGAGGTGTCGGAAGGACAGGGACCCCTGCAGATTTCCACCTGGCATGCCAGAGCATATGCGGCAGAAGAAGGGAAGAACACCCCCCTCCCCAAGTGGACAAGCCAACCCGCAAGAGGGGAACTTCGTGCCGGACCCCAAGCAGCAGCGAAACCCACCAGGCGAGGCTTGGGCTTGTGTCACAGCCCCGGACGTGTCACGTACCTCTGCCTGTGCCGGAAAGCGTCTCGCCCCAAGCGCGAGACATCCTGGCGCACGTCGGCCAGGGCGGCCGCTGCGCCCTGAGCGACTGCGGTGGCCGAGTGAGGCCTGTGGCTGGCGAAGGGCGTGCCAGCTCCCGGGGAGCTCTTTCCCGGCGTGCTTGCCGGGAGCTGAGCGGCCGTCTTGCTTGAGCCAGGCTTAAAATGCGCGGCTAAGGCGAGGATGAGCCTCATGATGCACTTCAGGTTCCCATCGACGATATCTGCAATAAAACCCAACGGCAAGGTTACCTGCTGAAGGCTGGCCATGGCCAGTTGTAGTGGCAGCATGCCAAAGGCGGAACGACATGTTGCCAAAAGTGCGGGATCCCCACCGAAACCAATGACCCATTTTGAGTGCCTTGCTCCCTCTCCGTTATATGCAGTCCTGCCGCCCCTCTGCCTTGGCTCCATTGCACGAGGACTTCCTGCCCTCACCCACGGCAGTCAAGGAAGAGACACGGAGGCCAAAAGGCAGCTGTTTTCATACTGTCATGATGCAGACCAAGCTGGATTTTACCATATGAGGGCGTCGGGGGACATGACCAAGCTGCCCTTCCCCAGGCGATGCCGCGCCCTTCTTAACGGGCGGCTGCACCCATTGGGCTCGGGAGAACATGCCAGGGAGGCTTGTTTGCAAGGGGACGGCATACAAATGTGTTAAATAAATAAACAAACAAAACAAAATCAGAGACTGCCACCTCAAGGATGGGACTTTAACTGCACAGGATGCAATCTGTATGAGGACGCTGCCGGGAAGGAAATAACCCAGCTACGAGGACCTCACTGGGCCTACGAAGCAAACACAATTACAGGTCCGTTGCATATGATCCGGATGTCTTCCTCCAAGGTACTGCTACAGCTTTGCAGGTACTCCCTTTGCTTGGTCAACTGGCATTTAACTGTTTTCAGAAAACAACAGGCCCTGTATATGGTCACTTCCAAGTACTGCAAAGCGATTTAAGCAATTGAACTGGCCCTTTTCGGGTATTTGGGAAGATGCTGCTCATCGCCAATGCCGTGTGGCAATTAGGGCTATTCTGTTAATGTGCGAGTGTCGCAGGCACCGATTTGTGAGAACAGAACGCCATCCTTCATCTTACGCTCCTGGGTGATTTCTTTAGTTTGATTTATGCAATTCTGTATAAAGTTCCAGAGGGCAATTCCTCCTTGTTGTAACTCTCTGGAAAGCACATGATCGGGGCGAGCATTCACCGAGGATTTGGGCAAGCCCAAAAATAGTGCTGGCTGAAATCGTGACAACTTCGTATCGATGCCTTGGACAGATGAACGCTGCCTCTCGCTTTCCAGAACCACACTGAGCTAAAGCTCCCGAGAATGGTTTGAACACTGATGGATCAGTCTGCAGTTGGGATGCTGTAGTTTGCGTCCTTCCACTTACATGGGGGGCAGCGAGGACATATAAAAAGCCCCTGACAAAATTCTGGGAAGGCAAGTGTCACTTCCATTCAGGCTGCTGAATAACTTATTTTATCCCGTCTGAAATAGGGAAATACTCTGAACTGGTATTCCACTATTCCCTTCCAGACAGTTCCCTGCAACCAGGAGGCTTCTTGCAACGAATCCCTCTTTTAATGGGCTGAGCAGGGGGCAGGAAAAATTTAAGGAGTGGTAGGAGAACATGGGAAGTTACGAGTGGAATAGACGGATACCTAGACCTCCCATAAAACCGCATCACTGGGGCAGGGTGACTGCATGATAACCCCCCCACCACCACCACCACCCCAGAAGCATCCCCGTCTTCATTGCAATACGAAAGACCCAATTTTATAAGAAAGTAACTGGGCTGATACCAGAGGCTCGCCCAAGGATCTCTAGCAATCCCGACCTCTGTACTCTTTCTCAAATTGTAGGGCACCTGATCATGTGCAAAGGACAGAAGAATTTGGAGCTTTTCCAGGAGGCCACAAACATGTCGGGCTCAAATTGTCCCAGCACAGCTTGCATGAAAACTGTTCAGTAACCTCTCCCTGAGCAGGAAAAAGGCATGACTCTCGGCACAGAAAGAACTCTGTTTCCCGCACTGCACATAGGATGCCCCACTGATCTTGATAACCTGTGGGGCTGTGCTCCTTCCGAGGAAAAGCGAGAATCATGTGCCTTCCGTTTCAATGGGAGCCATTGTGTTCCCTGGTACCAACACCCAGTGCCTGAAGTAAATAATATTTCCACTGAGGAGACTGGAAACAGAACGACTCAGAGAACCTCTCTCAGTTCACAGGAGGCGTCTGTAAGAAAGCCAGTGCCCGAGAGAGTCTGAAAGCCACTGGGCAACGCCTCCTGTCCCTTTTCCACTTCCCGTCTCACTGCGCTTAGTCACAGCAGACAAGAGCGGAAGGGCTCGCTTCTGCTGAGCTTCTGTGGCGCAGAACACACCCGCGTTTCCTTCCAGTGTCGTTCGTCGACACACAGAGGACCGACAAGGCCTCACCTTTAGCCGACGTCTGGTGCATACGGATCTTTTTGGATGCCACGAACTGCAGGACCTTCTCCACATTCTCCTTCATCTCCTGCTGGCTGGTGGGACTGGCCTGCACGCCGCTCAGCTGCTCTCCAGCTGAGAACGAGAAGCAGCCCCGTTAGCAAGAGGTGCCGGCTGCCTCGGGAGCGTGGCCGGCTTCATCGGTCACGTCCCCCGCAAAGCAGGGGGAGCTCCAGCTGCGATGATGCCATCCTTCCAGGACACCAAAGGACTAACTAGGCAGAGCCCATGGCCTGTAGCTTGCCTGGCAAAGAGAGTCTTTCATTATCCGCTGTGTCGGCTGGAGCTGGCCCACAGAGTAGCCATTACCTCAAGCCGTGTGACAAACCCTACCATTTTCCTCCTTACAAATACATACGGCTCCAGGAAGCAATCCAGGCTCTAGATTCTGGAAGGAAAGGAGGTTAAGGATATATGGTCTTTCTGAATCCCGTAGCTTTTCTGTACGGCAAATTTTGCTGGCCCTCCTACCCAGCACACCCACTCACCTCTACCTTCTCATTCTCTCTCATCGTTCTATCCGATTCGCTTTCTGCCTGCTTAAAATAATATGGAAAAGGATCGCATTTCCTTTATGCTTCTACCATTCTAGCACTTGAACGGGCTTTTTCTAAACAGAAGCACTAGGATGCCAGCTAATAAAAATAGGCTTGTCCTTTCATAATCTCCTTGGGAAAGTAAGAGCAGTTTGGCATTCGTGGCACACAAAAAGCTCTCAAAAGTTGCCAAGAGCACATACGAAATCAGAAGGATGTTCACCTCTGTGGTTTAGCCATCCACCCCTTTGAATGGTGGGTAGGCTTGTGCTTACCTTGCTCTAAAGGAACCCTGCCTGAGCTGACCCACCGGGGCCTTACCCGACGGCCCTCAAAACCCCGGAGCCAGCCCTGACGATACTGACCTACGATCTCGATGAGGGACACCAGGACGACGCCATCTCGGAGATCCCGCCTCAGGTCCTGCACGGGCTTAACTTCCGGCTTCTTCTTCAGCTGCGAATTCACCCAGGCCACGTAGGCCTGCAACTGTTGCTGGAAAAGGGAGAACAGAGCGCCCCGTTGCCAAGTGGCCCATTGCTTTGCGTTTCAGGACAGGCCAAGGAGGGAGAGGCGGCCGGGAGCTGCATGCCGGAGGGCACATGGAATCCCAGGAAGGTGAGTGAACGGCTGGAGGAGAGAGCTTCACCTCTCCTCTGCATCCAACAAATAAACCAAGCTGAACACCAGAGGGGAAAAGCTCTCTCTTTTGCACCTGGCATGCAAATCCATAGAAGCACAGAAACAGAGCGAGTCAGAAGGGGCCTCCTGGGCCATCTAGTCTGACCCCCAGCTCCGCTCATGACATGCCCACCCACCATGTGCCCACCAAATTCAGCTCTCTTTCCGTCTGTCCCAGAGTCCCAGAAGGCCAGTTAATTTTCTTCAGGGCCAGTTGCTGATATGGACTAGAAGGTTTCCATGCACGTGGTAGACATGCCAAGAGTGGAGCCAGCTGGAGCCGGGGGTCAGACTAGATGGCCCGGGAGGTCCCTTCTGACTCACTCTGTTTCTATGCTTCTGTTTCTAACATGCTTTGCACAACTGCATCGTGACCTGGAGTACCAAAGTAGCGATGGCTCCAGTCCCACATGCCACATCTGTGTCGCTGTACAAAACAAACTCATGTACACACAACGTTTATTCCACAACTCCACTTTCAGGCTTAGCTGTGCTCATGCGATCAAGACAACAGTGCCCTGAGTGACGATGAGGCACCATCGTCTCAACTATTTTCAGACAAGCCCTTAAATATGCATTTCAGAAAAATACACTTCCCAGCCCGAACCTCATCGCAGAAACACAAGGACTGGACACCGGAGCAGCAAGGAACCCCAGGATTTTGCTGACAGCACCTTTTCAACAGCATGGAAGAAAGAGGGCACCCCCCCCCGAGGAATTGCATCTCACGCCCCCTCCCTGCGCTTTCAGATGCTACGACAAGGTGGGTGTCTTCCAGCAGACTTTTGCTTTCATCATCCGAACCCCTAATTCAATTGCCCTGGACCAATTAGGTTTAGGGATTTTTTTTTTTCCAAATGGGGACATATGCATTTTTATATAGTCTAAACATTTCTTAACTATTGTGTTTGGAGGTTTTTAGCCAAAAGGCAGGTTACTTTTTTTTTAAATGCATGGCGTTACCAGCAACTATCATTGCCGTGGAAATAAATTATTCCCATCCCTCAGTATAGCAACAAGCGGCAAGGCTATTGCAGCCGGAACGCCCCTGGGACAGACACCCTCCCGTACCGTTCAGGCACAATAACCAAGTTTATCCCTTTTACAGCACTGTCTCGCTTCCTGCTATTCTGCTGACGTGGTGGGCTCTGACCCTGGCTTCTGCACGCTCTCTGCAGCGTCAGCCGGGCCACATGCCTCCTCGCCACCCATCCGCCTCAGAGCCCACGTACCGATCACGGCCCCGCTTGTCATTATCCTGACAAGAGGAATCCGGCTTCGGTGACTGCAGTACAGCTCGGCTGTGCTCGCTGGCCCGGCCTGCACAGCATAAAATAGGGGGGTTTGGGGAGGATGCAGGGGGCTGACGCAATCCAGTGCGATTCCAGAAATGCAGAAATCAAAGGAGCAGAGCCCGTGTGACCGCGTGCCCAGAGATCCACAGGAATCCCTGACCCAGGTGTTGAAGAAGCTTCACGGATCAGCAGCCGTCTTCTTGGCTCACTGCAAGGCACTGAAATTCCTCTTTAAAGCTCTCTGAGCGGCCCAGTCCCAAAGTTTGCTTCTCCGGTGTCGCCTCCCTGCTTGCACGGGAGTTGCGGAGGGACTCTAGCTGGGCCTTCTGGGCTGATGCTTTCCCCGCAGAACATCTCCCCAGACGGCGCCCATTGCACCGCATGCGCTGTTGGAGAATTGTTGAAATACCCTCTTTCCACCAGGCTTTTGCTAATGCGCTGTTATTTCTGGGCTGGATTGATACACATGAGCTCTGTGTTTGGAATCCATGCTTATTGTGAATTGTGTCCCGTCTGTTTCATTGTGGTTGTTTTCTCAAACTGCGGCACTATCTTTTGTTTGTTGCCCTCAGAGTTCTCAGGGGTGAATGGCAGGTTGTATATTTTAAAATAATTTCCAGAAAAGCAACCATGTTACTCTCAGCCTGTCCCAGACAGACGTATTTGGAACAGACTTGCTGCAACTACTAAACTCAATGGATCTACTCTAAGCCAGACTAAGACTAGATGCAACCTAGTGTGACTTATTTCTAAAATCAAGTAACTATCTAAGTAGAACAATGCTTCAGCCATTACTTTCAATGGGACTTTTCCTACAACTGGATGTACCCTTTGTGTAATAAAAGATACTCACTTTTATTAGAATAAACTGTATTGATTAAATATTATTACATTTATATTCTCTCTTTGTTCCTCTTGCAAGGAATCCAACACAGCTCACATGCTTTTTCTTAATTTTTGCGTTTTTTTCACTGGGCCTTCAAATCTCTAGCCGAGTCCAAGCTGTACCCTTTTATGTCTGGAAGGGGCATGGAACCAAGTCCAGATGCGAAACGGGTCTGATCCTGACGATTCCAATTGATGTCCACATCAAATCAGGATCTTCCAATGCAGAACAAACTGAAATCCTGCTTTAGAGATTCTCAAGCCCATAGCGACCATTACGCATTGCCAAACACACACGCTGTGTGGGTGAGGTAAGGCACAACGAAGCACTGACCTGCCCTCCCACATTTGCATGTTTCTCAGCTACCTTTATGCCGTCTGATTTTCATTACAATTGCCCATAAAAAGCATGCAGAGGTGACCACGCTCGTTTTGGAAAGGCCCAAACTAAAGGATGGCTCCTACCTAAGGTTTTATGAACCTTTTCACCGGAAGCTTGGCAAGCGCGACCCCTTCAGAGGGTGGAACTTCCCTGCAGCATAATCCAGTTCTGCCAAGAAGTATACGGCCATTGGCAGATTGCTTTTTTAAATAATCAGCATCTGATGGCATGTGAAACAAGACCTATCCGCCTGAAATCGGGCAGGTCTAATCCCCTCATACGGGACCGCCAGACTTGCAAATGCCATCCAGGACGGACAAACCAAATGAACAATATAGATGCTGGCCGATTTTCAATCATAATAAATGGCAGCTGCAAACAATTAGATTCCTGTATCAGTCAGTCCTAAAGGAAATCAACCCTGACTGCTCTTTAGAAGGTCAGGTACTGAAAATGAAATTCAAATGCTTTGGCCACCTAATGAGAAGAAACAGCTCACCGGAGAAGCCCCTGATGCTGGGAACGATGGAAGGCAAAAGAAGGGGACGGCAGAGGGTGAGGGGACTGGATGGGGTCACTGGGGAGGTGGGTGTGGGTTGGGTGGACTCCGAGAGATGGTGGAGGACAGGAGAACCTGGAGGAATGTTGTCCACGGGGTTGCGAAGAGTCGAGCACAACTTTGCGACTGAGCAACAGCAACAACAACGACGACGACATTTGGACTCAAAATCTGTCCAGGCCAAATCAGATCTGAACTGAGGCTTGTGGTGACTGCGTATCCTTAATGTCTAGCATTTGCATATGAATGTAAACCCCTTTTCACACATTATTTCTATTTATGAATTATTTGGAACTAGCTTACATTCTTGGATTTTTTGCAATTATCCTTTGTATATTAAACTGTCACCACACGTTCCACTTCATTTCAGCCCACATGGAAATCACAGCAAACTGAGAAAAAAATACCAGGATAAAAAGCAAAAAAAAAGGACACTTAGAATGCTCATTTGGGAATTATTAACCAAAATAAGTAAAGTTACAAGACAACTGCAGGCAATGAAGAAAGAAGCCAGAATCGGTGTGCTCACTTCCGCTCCTATCATTTTTTTCTCTCCCTAGAGAAGATTTCTACACAGCACTAATTAGTTGCTTTCATCTTTAAAGCCTAAAAAATTGCCTACTGTTCTTCTGACTTAGATGAATATGAATTCCACAGAAGACCTTATTTCCACAGCTAGTTATCTGGACGCAGAAAACTTCTCAACCCAAAAGTCTGGCTGAGCACCGCCCCCGCCAGCTATTTCAAGCGAACCTTCCCCAAGGAATCGCTCTGCATGCTGCGCTTTCACTTACGGAAAAGCTTCCCGCTCCCACTCCAACTCCTCAATCCACACCTGTCCAGGTATTCCCTACAGGTCAGGGTCAATCTAAGGCATCCAGTACACAAGTCATATGTTCCCTATAGTTTGCGTTGCCTGTACCAAAAGCCTAAGGAGCACAGCAGCACAGTGCAACATGGCACTAACTTTGATTGAAACATGTGCACAGGTAGGAAAGGATTCGGAGCACAGGCGGCGATCTTCACCCCCAAGTGCTGGTGTCTTTTCCACTCCTCCTTATTCCGTCGCACCCTTTAGGTGCACCCTGCAAACTGCTCTGCTGGCTCTGGACTTTTCTGCCTGTCTGTAGAACCGGAGGCCTTGCCCTCCCGTCATACATAGCCAAGAACTGAAATCCACAAGTCTGCCCCTCCCTCGTTTGCCAACCCCAGGATGCCCCTTTACTCGTATCACTCCGCCTGTATGAAAGCTCCTCCGGACCAGCATCAGTCCCTCCTCTGCCCCACATGCCATGCACAAGCCTGGCACTGAACAGACATCAAACCGTAACATTAGCAATGGAGAAAGCCAAAGGACAGTATTTGGCTGGGGGAGCCAGCCTCCTCCTGCGGCTCATTTAAAATTTATCCTACCAGCCACTCACTGCATCCGCCGGTGTCCTTCTGATGGCGCACAAGCGTCCCTTGGAAGCCATTACGCTGATCCTTGCAGTTTGATTAAGCTGCTCTTTGCAGACATATCTAAACAACACGGCAGTTAACCATTTCCCAGAGATGCCTCTTCATCGCTTCCTGACGGTGTTCGGCTCACAGCTGCACCCAGGAAGGAGACGGGACTGGATCCCCCACTTTCCCTGACGTATGATCTCCGTCTTTGAAGATTTACATGGTTATCTGCTGCGGCTAATGGTACCGATCATGCCAAGCTTTGGCAGAAGACCAATCACGGGCAGGAATGAGAGTCCCAAACCAAAATCCAAATTCTTCCTGGCCTCACTCTCAACTCCAGAGTCACTATACAGAGCGCTGACTCCTGTTATTGTCACGAGGTTAGGCATAATCCTATTTATATTAACACGGCTTTGTGTTCCAAAAAAGGGTCTACTTTACCTTAGCTCTACAGATGAGAAAGTAGCTGCTTCTTTCAGAGCTCTCAAGCGCTATTCCATTCTCCTCTTTGGCACCTTGTTCCTTTAAGGTCAACAGAAAGGTTTCAAAAGGAAATTAATCGGGAATTTTGTGCTGCTCCTTCAGCTGTTGAATCGGGATGGATTATTCCCCAGAACGTTGGACAGCAAAAGAGCTTTGAGGCTGCATTTATTCCAACTGTGCTATATACTGGCATTTGTATTACTACTGTTGTAAATCCCCAGCTGAAACAAGAACTCAGAAATAAGATGTGTCTGGACCGTAATTTTTCGTATGACATATTGCTGACAGGGAAAGCATGCTGTTCGCTTCACACATTGATCTGTCACTCTTTACTGGAGCCAGGTGGAAGGTGAGGGGAGGAAAAAAAAGACCCCAAAAGAGCCCGGCAGTTAAAGGGAAGAAACACGATGAAGCTTTATTTACCTGGTGCCATGTTCCTCGGTCCAGCACCAGCTAATGCTTCTGTTCAACGTATCTTTTGGCAAGGCCCAGTAGCTGGTCCATTTGGGGCAGAGGTTACTAGACAGGTAAATGCTCTACTGGAGCAGCCTTTAATGTAATCTTTTAAATTATTTACTGACTTCATGGAAATTAACAAATGGGCAGGGAGATGAATTCTCTGCACCCATTGGACAGCTAAAAAAATACCCTGTTATTACAACCTGATCAGGCCCTCATTCAGGTACGTGATACCAAAACCTGGGAGGGCGAACAGGGGAGAGATTCTGCCTACAGGGATACCTGATTCAGCATCAGGGTATGCTGAAGGGCCAGGGAGGGCCCAAGTGGTCCATAAGGATGCGGTTTATCTCAGCAGACTCTCTGACCATCTGACCAACGGTCTGGAGCGTTCGCATCTTACGAAGGGATCGGGGACTCTGCCAAGCCCCCGTCTGAGCTGCTGAAGGAGGTCTCAGGTGCCATGCTGAGGTCCCCGGAGGATGACTTTGAGGGACGCCATTCCACCTTGGGAGACCCTGCTAGGAGAACAGATGAATGCAAGAGTCGCCTCTTCTGGCAGCGTTCCCCAAAGCTCCTCCGACGCTCTTAGACCCCCTCACCATGTTTAAGGTGTGCATCCAAGAGGGGGAGCTTTTTTTAGGTTCCACCCAGACCAGCATTCTTGCTCTGTCTATCTAATTTCACTTCACTTGGTATCTCCTGCCTGCAGCTCTAAGATGAAAGACTCAGTAAGGGCCAATGCAGATGCCACGCCTGACCCGTCATTAATCACATGCGCTGCAAACGTGGCCACCATTTTGATGGGCCAACGCCCAACTGGCCAATCAGGCCGGAGCTGATCATTGCAGATACTCAAGGGTTAAGCAACCCTCACCTAATCCCTACTGCAACTTACAGCTCAAGGGTTGTTTAACCTTCGAATCACCCATGGTGGCTGGGTTTGGATGACTGCACAGTCAAAATTTTTATTTATTTTTATTTATTAAAACATTTATAGGCCGCCCCATCGCACTGAAGCCTCGGGGTGGCTTACCAATGGCCAAAGGCCACACCCAACATGCGGAAAGGCTTCCGGTGGATCAAATAACCCAGCCTGAGCCAGCCGCGTTGTGCGAACCAGGCCTCACACAGGCTGCAGCGAGACCAAGAGGTTGGCAGAAGAATCCATCTCACACTTTCCCCCCAGCCTGCGATGGTTCCTGTTTGCTCCACTTCTCTTGCCTGGCCGCTTGAAGCACAGCAGTGCCTAGCAACAGGTTCTCCTGGTTTAAAAATAGCTGGAACATTTTCCCCTGATTTTTAGGCTGTTTCCAAGAACAAGCCTGCATGGTGTAAGAAAGGCGGAGGTGTCAGATGTAGAGCTTCATCACATTGCATCTGTATGGAATAAGTTAGCGGTGTTTATTGTGTAAACCCAGAGCATTACTTTAGCCCATTCATTCTGGAAAAACAGACGCATTCCGAGGAAAAACAGTTGTGCCGACTGGTCCTTAAAACTGGGTTTTCCCCGAAGCAATATAACTTAATTCATTCCCTGTTCCCTCAAAAGCCCTGTTCGAGATGCTGTCCGTGTCTGAGCCGAACCAGACTGCACGCACTCATCTGCAACTAGCAATTCTCCACTGCCTCCACAAGGTAAATTCAGTAGCTGAATATGGTGAAAACCCCCAAAGCAAAGCAGTTTAATTTTATTCTTCTATATCAGCCATCGCCCCTCCTACACAACAATCTTACCCTCCCCTCCAAACACAGTAAGCCGTAGGAATTTCCCCTCATGATGCTTTTTGAAGGTTGGGGTTATTTTGAAAACCACAGAAAAATGTCTCTCTGCTTCTGATTCCTGATTCCTAACGAGCCGGAACAGCCAGGCTCCCCAGACTGGCCACTCCCAGTGCCTTGAAGCCCAACTGGTTGCGTCGGAGCCAAGAAATCAGAGAGCCATTTGAAGGCCTGCTAAAGCACCTTTATGTCACAGGGGTGCTTTGGGGAAGGAAGCAACCCCCCTGCCCCTCTTTCCACATGTAGACAAGCCACAGTCTCATGAGCAATGGAATCAACCGCTCAGCAACTTCCGTCTTTTCCCTCGCTCACTGCCATCAGCATTCTTCCCTAGCTCCAAGGAGCTCGAGGTGGTAAACCTAAGAACCTGGCGAGGCAGGTAAGACTGTGACCGCCTCGTGGTTACGCAGTGAGCGTCATGTCTGAGAAGAGATTTGAACCAGAGCTCAGATACAGCTGAGCATCTCAGTCCAAATGGGAGACATGGTGGGAAACCAACCCTACCTGACTGCACCTGCATACCTGAAAAACACCTGTATTTTTCTGATGGGTGAAGGTGCTTTGTGTTAGATGAGCAAGCAAGATGCACGCTTCACATCGCTGCAAAAGAACTACATAACACTGCTCCAACATAGTAAAACTGGGAAGAGATCAGAAACCGAGGTTATGCAAAGCCTAAGCAATCCCCAAGCCCTCATGGATCGCCAGGTCTTTTATTATCAACCGTGGTCCATCCAATTATGTTTCCTCACAGCGCTTGTGGTCCACTTGCTTTCAGAAGCTCTAATTTCCCCGTCAAGTGCAGAACGACGGCCAAGATGTTTCTTTCTAGGATTTATTTTTACCATGCGTGCTTGTGGCTGCTGAGCATTCTCAGGCCACAGTTCCACAAGGAGACTGAATTATTCAACGGCCACAAAGTTAGGAGGGCTTCCTTTGGAAACAGCAGGGAAGCACCCTTAAGTGCAGAACATAATCCGCTAATGAAGGAAGGGCTGGGAACCTGCGATTCTCACAAGGGACCATCCAGCCCTTACTCTGCAAACGCTCCAATTTAAATGCGCTGCAGGCTCATTTAGCTAAGGAGGCTTAAAATCAAAGGGACATATGCTACCTGGACCCTGCTTTATGGGGCTCCTCACAATTCAGGGATTATTTAGCGATTGAGAATCAAACTACATCTTAAATTAATCCTGAGTAGCACCACTTGTGGTGTGGTGGTGGGGGGTGGGACCCAAACGGTGGCTGCTGACAATGAGGAAAGTCAAGGAATAAACATACATCGCTTCCCGCCTTCCAAGTCCTGATGCTGCGAAGGCTGCCTCAAAAGAGGGGAGGGGAGTCTCCACCTAGGAATCCCATAATACTTCTCCCAGTGGTGCCGCCGCCTCCTCCTCCAAGCTCTGACCCATCCGGGCAAGGGAGAGGGCAAAGAGCGAGCTGCTGCCCCTGCGTCCTTTCTTGCTGAACTCTACGGGCACGGAAGGGACTTGTCCAGCGCAAAGCCGACCGTCCTGCAGCAAGGATCTCCCTCCCTGGCAGAGCGTCTGGGCCCCCTGGTCCCACCTGATCTGAACCCCACATGCCCAAGTGCTGACGGGAGACACGCCACGACGGCACCGCAGAGCCCCCGCCAAACCTCCCTGCCAGATTCCGCGAGCGCATTTGGGCTTGGATGAATGCAGAAACAAGGCGGGGATGGCGTGGGAGCCGCGTGTTCTCCTGCGGACGCACACGCAAACACCGACCCCCCCGCAGCGGCACTGTTGCGCGTTTTCTTCCATGAATACTGACACGGCTTCTTAGGATACAGGATGGTTCTGACCTTCAGGATGCTGCATCGGACAGTGGCAAACGCTACTAAAGACAGTCGGTGCTACAGAGAAGGCCAAATGCATGGCATTTGCCTCGTGCCAAAGCCTCACTGCCACGATCCGCCAAGACAGAACCTCAGATCTTTACCTTTGACAGCCCAGACCGCCAACTGTTACAGGCTTCGTGCAACCGGTTCATCAACGGCTGTTAGGCCCTTGACATGCTTGCGGAAGCAGCATGCGAAATCTGTTAATGACACATGACTAAAATATGCCATTAGTACTAAGCCCCTTCTGCTCCTGATGAATTGTTATATGGTCCTGGTATTCAGGCACTTTACTGCTCCTATAATGTCCCAATGAGGTTTTGGTTTTTGTTTGGACGAGGACATGAAGAACCGTATCTCCCAGACAAAAATCGTTCATGGCCCCTTTCCTCGGAAAAAGAGGGCGTAAGGCACCTTGTCGTGTCAGCCATTCCTGGGCAACCAGCGTCTGGGGAAAACCGCATCCCCCTGAGGATGATTAAAAAGAGGGGGAAAAAAGCTCTTGCTGCAAAGAAGGTGCCAATCATGTGTGTCTTTGCTTTCTCATGTCAGCTTGTCTTTTGAGGGCCGCCAGGAGAAGGAAAAGGCCAGGAAAAGCCTAGCTGGACCACCATCTTTGGTCCATGTCCGGGTTTGTAACCCCCTGACATCTCCCAGTCACAAGGCCCAATTCCCACAGGTGCACCAATGCAATCTTTGCAATAGTGCGAGTTCAGCTATATTTAAATAAGAAAGAGAAGAAACGGGTTGTGTGCATTTTGTGCGCAAATATAATTTTAGAACCTCCCTGCCATTCCAAAGGCTGGCCGGCACTCTGAGGGGTTGCGTGGTGGCTGTCAAAACAGAGATCGTGAAAGTCCACTTTTAAGTCAGACTTTGCGTTCTCCTCCAGCCCCCGAAGAGAGTGAAAGCTTAACAGTCTGCAGATGACACTCGTGGTGGGGAGACAGAAGTGGTCAGTCCTGCCATGGGGTCCCCTGGACGCCCACAGGAAGATCAAGGGGGAAGAAAGGTAGGGAGCAGGCAAACAACCCACAAGAAGCCCAGCTGCCTGTCAGGCACCCCATGGGTTGTTTGGCCAACAACCAACCCACTGTGGCTTAATTCCAGAGTGGATTAGCATAAGTTCCTTTGAACTTTAACCTGCCAAACAGAAGCCACCTTAGAATGTATTAACTTCTCTCCACACTGTTTTCCACCTTGGGAAACAACGCACATGGGCCTCCATCGTCTTGTCTGGCCTGGTCCTAAGGCAAGGCCCGACCTGCTCTATTCAGTCAAAGAACTTGCCAGTTGTCCTTGTAGTATAGCACACACTTCCAAAACTGTCTTTCAACGCTTATAATTATATAGAGAACCAGTAAGTTTAATATACCAGTTAAAAGTTTCTCTGAAAACATATTGCACAAGTGGAAAACGGGTTGCAAAAATATTTATCCCCAGTCACTGCAAATCCAGCATGAAAGTGTTACATGAAGTCCAGAATGTGCTCATGGTCTAGCCAGCACTAACCAAAGGAAGAAACTCCACATCTGATGAACAAGGAAAAGCTGGGTGTCCCGATTGTCTGAACGGAAACAATGGTCTGCCTACGACTGTGGGGCTGATTTTTGACAAGGTGGGAATATATAATGCAGGAAGGCTTCTGACGATCACGATGATATTTAGGGCCTTACAGAGCAAAATCAGCACTGTGAAATATGTTCAGAAGGCTAGAGAGATGCCTGCTAATCAGGGGGAATTGGGAATGTGGCCCATTTCAGATGTAAAAATAAGAAGGTTATCGTCTCACCCTCCCAGAGTGGCAATGGAACAGATTCATACAAAGTCACCCTGTGCTCCAGCGCCTTCCAATGGCTGCAACAGCGACAGAAAGGACACACTGGTGCAACAGACTGGGATCCCAGAGACTGAGTGCCTGGATCTGACAGTGACCTGCAGGGCCGAGTCCAGACAATCAACCACGGTTGCTCCTCGTGCGCTTCAGGCGATCTAAATATCTTTCCCGAAAGCAGCACTTGCAACGGAGGGAAGTGCTCCAGACAATCCAGCAGCAATGCTTTGCCACTGGAAAAACAGGCAAAGTCAAAGGCGCTTAGTCAAATGTGGGGAATGTCAACAGCCGAGCGGCATTGACCAAGCTGGTTCTACAATCAACATTTGAGGCTCCTGCAGGGAGGCTGGGCGGGGGGACTTCTTCGTGGGGACCCCCCAGCTGTGGGAGGATTTCCTCACTGAGACCCTCCTGCCAACAACTCTGCAGCACCAGATAAAGGCTGCCGTCTTTCCCCAGGCATTTGATGCCACTTTAAATGCTGTTACATAGTTTTAGCTCTGGTGTTGTTTTGAAATGTTGGGTGTTGGAAAAATGTTGTGCACTTTACTTGCATCATGAAAATGTTTTTGTATCCTGTCTTGTATCAGGGTTGTGTTTATTGTTGTGAAATGCCTAGAAAGCTTCAGCATTGTGTATTAAAAAAATACACACACAAAGAAAAATAAAAACTGCCTTCTGATACCAGGCAGGAAACCTATGTGATAGCTGGGTTCCCCTGCAAAACACACACACACAAACACACACTCACTCTTGGGCTACACAGGCTTGCTTGATTTAAAGTTTTTACAGACTTTATATTCTATAAAAATGGTCTCACAACCATTTACAGCGTAAAACACAGTGGAAACAATAACCTCCACAGTACTTATAGCAATTTCAAAGATAATAACCACAACTGACAAGGAAAATAATATAATAATACGTAACACAGATCCACTGCAACCATTCAATCATAATCCGAATAAAAACCAATATAAAATCAAACCATCTGTTCAACAATTAAAATGACAGGAGAATAAAAGGTTTTGACCTGGCACTGAAAAGAACAGACATCTGTAACGGAAGCAGACCAGAAGTTCCGAGGCCTAATCACTTTGATGGATTTATTTGCAAAATGCCCAATGCACATTTAATGTCATTGCATATGCCTGGTCTACTGGACAGCTTTAAACTCTGGCTAGCCTCAGGCAAGTCATTTTCTCTCATAAGGCCTCCTCATCTGCAGGTTTTCTTGCACGGCCCACCTTTGCTCCTACAAACCGATCCTGGCCACAAGTCACTCCCCTCCCCCCCCAAAAAAAAAGTGGGGAGAAAGAAAACCTGGTGGGCAGCCTGACACAGCAACAGACCACAAAGCCTGGAAGGGGGAAAGGGGCACTGAGAGAAAACTGAGCAGAGAAAAAGTCCCCACCCCAGTCCTCTAAGTCTGTGCCTGACCCTGTGCAGTCCCCTTTTCCGGCTCTGCTCAAAGGAGGCCGGTGTTTCTCATTGAGAGAAATGCCATAAACATCCAGTGAGAATATCGGCCTGCAGTTTGCAGAAGTGGCACCCAACGAGGATCCAGGTTCGGGGAGGAATGGAGTGAGGCAGTGGAAAAGCAAGTAACTTCTACGAAGTCTCGATGGTTTCTTTCCTTCTCGCCTGGCACAGACAAGAGCCCTTTCCCGGGCAGCACTGACTCGGCTGCTCCAACACCAAAGACATCGTTGCAAAGCAAGGAGAAGAAAGCATTTCGTTTCATGGCTTAAAGGATGGGCGAGAAGTTGGCTCCCTCCACCGTCAACCCACAGCCAGGCATGGATCCCCCTCCCCTATTAAAGGACCTCACTTGTCATACTGTCTGCAGAGGTGGAAAGGTTCGGACGTGTTTTCCTAGGTGTGCTGATTTCAACGTCCTCAGTGGGCCGGAGCGAGATGGGAGAAGAGAGTCGCTCAAGGATGGGTGTTCGGATAACTTTCCAGAATTAGCCGCAGCAGCATTTCAAAAACTAATCGACACCAAGTGGCGAGACCCTGGCATCCCCTCCAAACTGCGATTTGCACCGCTGCACGTTCACCCGACGGAGAAGCCCACTCCTGCACCTCGGCGCATACCGAGCCAGCTGGCGCAAACTCTCTCGAACCCGCGATGCTCGGCAGGGTCTCTGCACGGCTGCCCAGAGCTTGCAGCCCCCCCACCCCCCCCGCCCATTCTCTCTTCGGCCCAAGCCGAAGTTTCCCGTTTCAGTCACAGGACTGGGGCTTTGTGAGAGATGCAACAGATGGGGGTGGGGGGGAGCGGCTTTATTTACCTCTGTGAAGCCCTCTTGCAGGATATCCAACAGATTTCGCCTGGCCAAACAGGCAAGCATTTTTCAGAAGCCCGCCGGAAGGGCTGAGTTCTCGGCGCATGCAGAAGAAGCCCTCCAGCCGGGGGCACGACCCCCTCCTGCCCCCCTCCTCCTCCACCTCCGAAAGACAAAGACTTGCGGCACATGGGGGACCTTGCTCATAGTCCCATACGCGCAGCCCGTTACTGCAGGCAGGATACTTGAGCCAAAGTCGAGCGCTGCACTGAGCATGCTCGGGAGGAGCCACTGGGAGCGCTGCAGCGGAGATGTCGCACCGTCCCTATAGAAACATGCTCGCTTACCCGGTGCGGGCCCAGGCGCTGGACAGGGAAAACATCTGAAACCTATTTCCCGGGGCTGGCCCTTCCGTACCATGCAGAGAAGACTGAGAGCGGCGAGCCAGAGGAAAGAGCAGGTCGGGTGGGGAGTCAAACCCGGCATGCAGTCCAGAAAGAAGTCAGGGTAAAAGGCTCCCAACTTTGAAACCGTGGGACAAAAAGCCCTGCAAAAAGCTGGAAGCCAACGTCAGGGTAAGATGCAGCACAGCAAGGCTCCCTGATTGACAGGCGTCTCTTTGGTTTTAGGCTACATTGTGCAGAACAGCTAAAGGAAGCTAAAAACAGAGATTGAAGCATAAAATAGAGATTAAAACCTTCCCGGCCATTTCAAGCAGCTGTTTCCACATAGGGTAGGTGTGGGAAAGAGGAGAAAGGCCACCTGCACCCGCATCCTCACTACGTTTCCTTTCATGTTACGGAAAAGATTGCTCCACGTGCTTCCCTGCAAGTAAGCCCAGCCAAACCGAGTGGGATTTACTCCTGAGTAAACATGCACAGCATCTACACTGTACCACACCTTTTCGCACCTTCCCTGTACAAGTGCCTTCCGCCACTGACTGGATCTGGTTCTGCGAAATAATAGCTGTGCGTCCTATGAGCGCAACGGCGCATGATGTTCACAGGGGTTAGCTTCCTTCAGGAAGAGCGGGTACTTCCGAGCGAAGGTTTTATGCCACCTCAACACAGGATTTCACAGAGGCCCAGACAATGTCATTTTCTACTCCTAACCCTCGCAACTTCTCCTACCATTTCGTTTTCCTTAATGGAAAATCAATTTGGGGGGAAATAGGAGAGGGTGGGGTGAGGGGCGCTCCATCTGGAAGCACTTGCGAACTATCTGGGACGTAACACCGGGAAAGTTGGCGGAAAGCTGATCTGAAACAGCAGATGAGGTGAAGCCGGCACAAAATCCTTGCAGTACTTCGAGGGGCCGATTGCATGGAAACGAGACGGTGCAGACAGACATCTGCTCTGCTCACCAAAGACTCCATCCCCTTTCTCTTTCGCCGAACCAAACGTGATGGAGACACTTAACACTGCTGGGGTGTGCAAACCCAGATGTTGCATTACGCAAGAGTAGTGCTGGAACGATCCCTCCCTGCCCATTCATTAATAATTTCAGTATGCGAACGTGGCGGAGTATTCCCGAGCAAAATCACACACTGAAAATGGAGCTACTCGGGGGAAATGGAGTTCGGTGGGGGTCACTTTTAAATAAATGCACACAGGACTGCAGCACAAGTATTATAAAGCACAAGGAACTGGAACCAAGAGCAATGGATGGATTAGACACCACTGTCGTTTTGTAAAAAGATCTGTGCTGGGCACCCACACACAGTTGTTGTTGTTGTTCAGTCCCAAAGTTGTGCCTGACTCTTCGCGACCCCACGGACATACACACATCCAGATTAAAAGCTGGTTTAACTTCTTATGATCACATTCTAGTTTTTTCCCCAATGAATTTGGATTTCAAAAACAAGAATACATGGGTCAAAGAGTAATAGGAAGTGAGGCTGTAACAAGTTAGAGAGCACAAGCTGAGGTAGCAAAATTCCATGCCCCAGCCAACCAGCTTTTCTGCATTTTTCCAACACCAGAGGGACTAGAAACTTGATATGAGAGAGAGAGAATGATGAATTCTATCCAGCTTTGAAACCAGGCAATTCTGTGTGGTCTCCACAAAAAGCCATCAAGTTCTAATTTCACTATTCTTAAAGCAATCAGGGCAGAAAGAAAATTTGCTTCAGTGCACCCATGACTGAGAATTCAAACAACCCTTTCCACATGCAAGAAGCACGTATCCCATAGACTGAGGAGACGGGAAAGAACGTTCCCAGTCTGCGCAGTTAGGATGCCAGGATGCAGCTCCCCCACTTCTCAGAAACAACCACCCAGATGGTATGACAAAGGACTTGTTTACTGCTGCATAACAGAAATGCCCGATAAACCAATATCTGCGCATCAGCAAGGCAGCATCCAAAAGAGGTGGGGACGGTAACAAGGCCAAATCAAATGTTTTCGTTCCACGTATAAAGACGTGACAGATGTTTCCTAAGTGCTCTCCGCTTCTCTACAAATTTGGTGTTTGCCATTTTGAAATGTCCCGTTTTCCGATAAATGGTCCAAAGCAAAACCTGATGCTTTCAAAGCAGAGGGTTTGCTGAGACAGTGGCCTGTGCCCCACATCAGAAATGTTGTGGGGTGAGGGGACGGTATACACAATTTTCCAAGCTACGAAGACGATGATAATTCTACGGAACAATATTGACAGCAATGTGAAGTGGGAGGCACACGCAAGATTTAATCCCTTCGATGCTCAGTTTAAATTATGAAATAGAAGCAGAAAAGCTGGTTGCTCATCAATCCAACATCTGTTGGTGGATGAGCTTTGTTCCTTCATGCACAGCCCTATTTCTGGTTTAAAAAAGGAAAAACTAAGGTGAGGAAATATGACACTGAAAGCAAAGGTAGCCATACCAGCCAAAAGAAAAATTCCAAAAGACAATTTCCAAATTTCTTAGCACCATAATACATTCATTTGACCAGTGCAAGTTTTCAAGTTTTCCCAAACTCTTCATCAGGCAAATAATCACATGCTGTAGGGTAAACAAAGCAACAAGAACAAAAGTGGAGAGGTGCTGAAGTTTAAGCCATGGAGTCGGCATTTGGTCACAGTCTTAAGCTGGAAACTGGGAAGAAGCTATAGAGGCACAAATTAGGCTCCAACAGGTACAGAGAGACTTCCAGGTTGTACCATGGACCACCCTCTGGAAGGTTGTTGGGAAGCAGAAACAAAGAATGGTTGATCTTCCATTTTTTTTAAAATAAATAAAATCTATCACTCAAAAACTCTCTGAAACACACATGTGCATTGGGTAAGCAGAAAACAGAAATAGAGAGAGACAAGACAGTCTGAAGGCTTATTGCCCTGCACCATTTGGGCCTATCATGATCAACCGGGACTTCTTCTGGACACACGGTTCCTGAAATGGGTAGGACACACCTGTTCATTCAGGTGGGGCTTGAGCCAGATAACTTCCTTGTGGTTTGTGCCCTTGTCTCGCAACCACTCATAAGCTTCACCTACTCGCACCTGCTCTGGGGACGCTTGGTGAAAAAACCCCACAAGTTCTGCTATGTGTGTGCAGGGGCCAAAGCACTCTTGAAAGAGTTATCTGTCAGATCAAAACAGCTGTCCAGATATTTCCACAGGCTCTGCATCTTCTCTTGCACGAGAACTGGTGAGTTTTCACGGAACATTAATAAGGTTCGGCCCATAGGAAACCTGGTCCTTTTAAACAAATATGGGAAAGCTACGCCCTTTCTTATGAAGCAGAGAAGTGTCTTCACAGGGGTTGGAATAAGCTTGAGTTTGATACAGAGACGCTTTAAAGCAAATCAACTCATTTGCCATAGCTCAGATGTATTTGATTGAAATCACGCCTGCTGGCATCCATAAGACACGGCTCCAGCCATGGAGTAACCCGATAGCTACTTTAGGAAGGGGTCTGTTTCTTCCATCTCCCTAAGCAAGGCCACTTTGCCAAAGATGGAAGGAGACAAGGCACAGAACCCCATTCTGTGGACTGCAAATCCCATGGCTTCAAACACACTAATTTTAACAAGTGTTCCATCAGACACAGGCATATGCACAATGTATGACATGTAGCCTGTCTCTGTGAAGCATGTATGTAATGAATCTGTAGCAATCGGGTTCGGTACCTGGGCCAACGAACCTTGTCCTTAAGAGCCATCGGGATCAAATGCATTCAAACGACAGGCTGCATCCGAAAGTTAGACCTGGTCCCAACATTGCTTCCAACCCACGGAACCAAAGCAAGCAAGCATCTTTCCAGAGCAAAGCAGCGGATCCTGCCAGCGGCTCTGGACAGCGTATTCTGCCCCTAAGTTGCAGCAGACAATGAAACCTTTTATTCGGCTACAGAAGTCATAATAAATGAGCTCACAGGGTGGGGGGAGGGGAAGAGAGAGAGAGAGAGAGAGAGAGAGACTACTCTGGCTTGTCTGGGATGAAAATTTGCTGTCAACAGAAGTAGAGCCGGGAGGGGATAATAAAATCATCCAAAGTACTAATCCCCAAGTCTCGCAAGAGGCCCCATATGGCACTGCTGCCTGGAAAAACCTTACAAATCAAGAACTAGACAGGACTGGAGGGAGCCATGGCTCAGTGCCGCACTCTTGCTGTTTCACCATGCAAAAAAGGACCGAGGTTGCAATGCTGGGCCTCAGATGCCAGGAAAGGCCGGCGACTAGTCCCCAGGAAGGCAGCTTCTCTCTTGGTCGCTTCTCCGTCTATTGCTTCTTGTCTGGAGAACGTTTGCTGTCCCGGCCCCTGAAACCCCCCACTTGCTGCATTTATCTGCTGCTTTAGGCTTTCCTTGTTGCATTGCTCTATTACGAATGTTACGGTTCTACTTATTTATTTGTTGTGTTTGCAAAACTTCCTGCAACTCTGTTTATTCAAGGGCCAAACAGAAATTCTTCAAATAAACAAACGGTGCAGCACTTTGAGAAAGAAGCCAGGTGGAATCACACGCAGTTCGTCAGCCACAGAGTAGGAACCAAGATTAGCAAAATAAATTTCGCCAGGCAACCTAAGGGCCAAACCAGGCATGCTATTAAACACATCATCTGAAGCTCTGTTTTTGTTTTTCATTGTCACTGATGGGGATTAGATTTTCCTCAGGTCTGCAGTGTGCGCCTTCTTCTTCCACTGTCCCAAGAAAAAAGACTCCCATGGTACAAAAGTTATTTGCCCTGGAATGGAAGCCAATGGGAACTCCCTTCCTGGGCTAAAAGCAACCACAGGCCAAGTGATCAGAACCACAATGAGGAAGGAAAACTTTCTGAAGGCCAGCCTGTGGCACACACCACAACTCTTGACTATTCAAAAAGAAAATGAAACCGTTTCAAGAGGCACATTGAGGATTCCCTCTGAGTCTAAGGTTGCTAAATCCCAGCTGGCCTCACTAATGCTCAGAATGTTCCCAGATATAAATCTTGTATCTTTGGTCAAGTTGCAGAAGGCCGAGACTCTGGCAACCGCAACCGCAGCCTTTAAACATGCAAGCAGCCACTGCTGTTCCCTGCTTTCTTCTTTGTGTGTGAATTTCAGTCTTTTAAAGTTCAACATGAGGACCTGTGCAACACCCACCCACGAAAAGAGCTCTGTTCTCAGGCACTAGTCAAGGTCCAAACACATAATGACACGAGATTCCAAACAGTAAACTAAAACCATTCTTGGAAAATCATCCTCATAGGGATTGCCAGTTAAAATACCCACAACGGAAAATGCATTTGGGAAATCAAGGAAGGATTTCGGGTTGCTATTTTGTGTGCACCGGCCACCTATGACCTTCAAGGCAACATTACAAATTCCAGCACTGCCCCCCCGTGGCCAATTTCAAATAAAACACATGTTCTTTCCCACTAACGGAGCACTTCCCATCAGTCCTCTCGCTTCCCAGACAAAATCTTTGCAAGTTAATTAAAACACAATGCTCTTTTATTCGACTTTCAGTATTTTCCCTCTTACTAAACTACACATCAGCTTCTTAGCTTATCCAAATCATGCATTAACCTGAAAGTAATTGCCTCAGAATTGATATTCAATTTACAATGAACAACATTATAATAGTTCTTTCAAATGCAAAATTTTATCTTTATGTCTAAACGTGTGTGATCCGTTTAGTGAACAGGAAAACTCCTGCTGATGTTATCAGAACTGGAATGTGCATGATGGAAGTGACCAATTTTGTACTGTTTAATCACTTGGGATTAATCATACAAAGTTCTACCAATCCAAGACACACGGCTGAAACACTAATATTTCAAACTGTAGAAAAGTGTCATACAAATACAGTTTTGTACTGTATTGTATTCATATGCAGTTTTGACTCTATATATTTAACCCGCTCGGGGAGTCATGTGGCTAAGGGGGCAGTTTAGAAATCTAATCAATCAATCAATCAATAATAAAATAAACAATACCACAATACTATCCACCAGTGGATTAAATATTCCTCATGAAATTCCTCAATACCTTCAGCTTTAAGTATAGCTAGTACTGCTGATGCAAGCAACAGAAACAGGGCCTCAATCTATGGTGTGCTAATTATGTATTTTAAGAATCATATGCTGTTGTGAGGATAAAATGGAGTTATGTACGCTGAGGTTTAGTAGCACAAGCAAACCAGGAATCCTGGCTTGTCTTTCCACCAACTATCCAGAAGAACAACCATACAACAAGCTGTGTGTTTTTTTCTCTGGCTTGCTAGGAGACGGATAAGTTGTATTCCAACACCACCTCGCATTACGATATATTCTGGCAATGTGAAAATGTAAGACGCCTTATATAAAGAACAAATGGGATTTACTGAAAACCCAAAACCATTTTTCACTCCTCTTTTCTGTGCTCTCTCACCAAGAGAGGAGGCTGATCCAAACCAGACAAGAACGATTCCAGTGTTGTGTAACAGCGACTGGTCAAGACCCCCACGCCCTGCATCCTTACCGAATTTTCAGTCGGCTGTGACAGATTGCATGGCTCTGTTTTAACAGGGGTCCCCATGCCAGGCTTTAAGAAACTTGATCAGGAGGACTGACACTCTACTATCAGGAAGCGGTAACAGCCCCGCAGTAAGAAGCAGCCATCCATTTTACGAGATCTCCGCAGCCTGCAATAAGCACAGCAAGATGAGCAGAAGGCAGGTAAATAAACAGCAGAGCATACCGGCGCTGGTTCTTCCATGGCCAAGGCAAAATTCGGCCAAATTTCAAACCACAGACGCTGACACCAGAAGCTGCTTTTAGCAGCTCGACTTGCAGCCCAGGAGGGAAGGCCTCCGGACAGAGACGACCTGGCTCCACGTACCCAGAGCCGGAGAGCCTCCTCCGCACCTCCTCCCACTTGTACCTGCTCCAACTCTTAAGTACTCCCCAGGCCTGGAGAGTTTGCTTCACATGCAGTGGGGCAGAGTAGGGCAAACAAAGCCAGCCAGCGAGCCAACCTCCCCGCATCCCCCCCACCCACCCCATCTCTGTGCCAATCGCGGCTTTGCAAGGAACTTTTGGGGTGCGCGGCACTTCCTGGGGGTCCGTCTCCCCCGTCCTGGCCCCGCCCCGCCCGGAATCGCCCCTGCGCTTGGGGGCGCCGCTCGCGGGCCGCCTGCGCCGCCTTACGCACCCGCGCAGCCGCGGCCCGGCCCCGTCCAGCCCGCCCGCCAGCCCGCCCGCTGCGGGAAGGAGCTGGGCGCGGGCGCGGG